>CAUYPK010072952.1:0-63245 GCA_963574355.1 Loris lydekkerianus | reverse complement strand
CCATTTAAAATTGATACAAAAAAAATTATATCCATTAATAAATTTAAATAAGGAAGTTAAAGCATTATACAAAAAAAAAAAAAAAAAAAAAAAAAAAAACTACAGAACACTAATGAAAGAAATTAAAGATGAAACAAACTGAAAAATGTTGTCATGCTCATGGATTGGAAGAATTAACATTGCTAAAATAACCATACTGCCCAAAGCAATCTATGGATTCAATGCAATTCCTACCAAAGTACCCTATCAAAATATGAATGACATTTCGAAAGAAATAGGAAAAAAATCCTAAAATTCATATGGATCCAAAAAAAAAAAAAAAGATCACCCAAAGCATTCCTGATCAGAAAGAACAAAGCCAGAGGCATTACACAACCTGACTTCAAAATACATTACAAGACTATGATAATCAAAATAGTATTGATTGAAATTAGATACAAAGATCCACGGAACAGAACAGAAAACCCAGAAATTAAATCCATGGCTTTACAGCTAACTGGTTTTGGACAAAGGCTCCAAGAACATCGTAGTACTATAGCTAAAGCAACTCTTATGATAGGTGCTAATCCACATATTAACTTCTAATTAACTCCAGCCTTGAAGAGATCCACCTTATTTACTGTTACTGTAAATCTTGCCCTTAGGTCAATTCAATAAACTACAAAAAAATTAAAACATAAAGCCTTAAAAAATCATAGCATCTTTCCTCAACAACTCTTAACTCAATGAGGGAACATAAACTAAAACCTAAATGTGTTTGCAAAACAAAAATGATCAAACATCTACAGATCAGAATTCTCTACTCAGGTGTAGATAAGGTAATACTTGAAAACAATTCATAACATCAAAGTTAAACATCTTACTAAAAATCCTAGAAAAAGAATGACAAAACAGACATTAAAAACACAAAGGATTAATAGGTGAAAACAGAAATTGACTTACTCTTTTCAGTAAAACTAACAAATCAGTCCCAAAACTCATTTGGAAAACATACTAGTAAAATCACTGTCTTAATTACACAATAGAAATGCAAAAGTAGACCAGGAATGGTGGTTTACACCTATAATTCCAGCAGTTTGGGAGGCTGAGGTGGGAAGACTGCTGGAGGCTAGGAGGTCAAGATCAACTTGTATAATATAGTGAAATCAGTCTGATTACCTGGGTATGGTGGAGTCCTAGCTACTCCTGAGGCTGAGGCAGGAGGAACACTTGAGACTAGGAGTTCAAGGCTGCAGTGTGTTATGATCATGCCACAGCACTTCAGCCTTGGTTGACAGAGCAAGACTCTGTCTCAAAAAAGAAAAAATGCAAAAGTACAAATAATATTTTAAAAATGTAATGCGATAACTAAGACCTCAATAAAGATTTTTGAGAACCTATTTTGTCCAACATTTTATTCCTAGAAATAAAAATGTTCTAGGAAATTATAATTTACTAAAACTGACTCTAGAAGAGATGGGAAAATACAAAATTTCCTTATCACTGTAGATGTGGAGAATGGCATCAAAGAGCTATCACCACCATCATATTTCTTTTTTTTTTTTATTTCAGGTTAATGTGAGGGTACAAAGAACTAGGTTATAATATTTGCATATGTTATGTAGCGTCCCTTTTGTAGTTGTGCCCTGTACCCAAAAGGTGTGCCAACCACTGTCATATTTCAAAAAGACAATTCCAACTAGATGACTCCATGAGGGAATTCTATAACACTAACCTTTTAAGAAATAAATAATTCCTAATGATAATTAATTTTTCCAAAAGCACAGAAAGAAAACAAAAAAAGCAAAAAGTAAAAGCAAGAGAGCATTAATACCAACATTTGGTAAAGGGTGTATTTCCTCCATCCAAAACAAACACAAAAATCACACTGATAAATGGCAATGAAAAATCCTGACTGAAATATCAGCAAAGAAATATCACAAAGAACAATATATCATAATCAAGCATGGGTAATGACTCAGAACAGTAGGATGGGTTCAATATTAGATACCCTATTAAATATAATCCTTTAATTATCCATTAATGGATCAAAAATTTTGATCATTTTCATAGAGGACAAGAAAGCATTTGATAAAGTCATTATTTATCTATTTCGATTACAAAGGAAAACATAGATAAAATTAAAATAGATGGGTACCTCCTTAACCTGTAAAAAAGATCCTGAAACAAATCTAAGGTAACCTCTATCCCATTTTCACTAAATGTTATAATTAGACAAAAGGGAAAAAGTAGCCTTATAAGAAAAAATAAAGAAAAACATTATTATTTGTAATTATTGTGATTATGTAGTTTGAAAACTAAGAGGATCACTAGATTCTCTTAGAAAAATTACTACTACTGAAAATGATCAAAAATTAAGAGGTACAATATTAAATAAACAAAAATCAAAAACTTTTAAACATAAAATTAGAAATTATAATGGCAGAATAGTACTTATTTCTAATAACAAGCAAAGAAAGACAAAATATCTAGGGAGAAATAAACTTAACAAGAAATGCACAAAGTCTATATAAAGAAAACAAAACATCTCTGACGAACATTAAAAAAGTCTTGAAATATAACACGCTATTAGATTCAAAGATAAGCAAACTCATGGCTGAATGGTCATATAAACTGGCACATCACTTACAGCAACTTGTCAATATCTACCAAGTTGCAAATACATCTAGTCTTTGATTTAACAATTCTAATTCTAGGAATTTATCCTACAGATAGTCCTACTCTTGTGCAAAAAAAAGTGTATGTATAAGGCTATTCATTGCAGAACTATTGGTAATAGCTAAATATTGGAGACAGTACATATTCATCATTAGAGCACTGGTTAAATAAATTATGCTATGCCCATAAACAGAATAGGCTGCTGCTGTTTAAAATAAGGATCTCTATGTACCAAACAAAGCCACACACTGTTGGTGATATTTATCACTGGAGGTGAGTGTATATGTTTCTTAAGGGATGAAAAAGGTATTACGAACATTTAAATATAATGACCACATAAAATCAGAACTCTAAATTCTTAGAGATGGGAGAATCAGAATAGTGATTTGATGTTATTCAGTGACAGATTTGATCTCAGTCTTATTTTGGTCAACAATTCCAATAAAAGCTTTTCATTGTTTTATTATAAATAATATTGTTAATATAAAAGTAAAACATATTTGTACTACATAAAAAAATTTTGGTCAATAAGGCACCACCTAAGATTATAACAGATCTGTTTTATAACCCTATCACCTAGCAACGTCTTGATGACCCTTATCCTGTGTAGGCCTAGGCTAATACAAGTGTTTGTGTCTCAGTTTTTAATAAAAAGACTTAAAAGTGAAAAAAGATGTTTCAAATAGAAAAACACTCATAGAATAAGGACATAAAGTGTGTTTGTGTTTTAAGCTAAGTGTTATTACAAAATAGTCAAAAAGCTCTTTAAAAATTAAAAGGTATAAAGCGAAAAGATTACAGTGAGCTAAGGTTTACTACTGAAGAAAAAATGTTTTTTATATAGTAGCCTAAATGTATAGTACTTACGAAGTCTACAGTAGGGTACAGCACTGTCCTAGGCCTTCACATTCACTCATCACCCCTCACCGGCTCAGAGCAACTTCCAGCCCCACAAACACCATTCATGGCAAGTGCCCTATACAGGTGCACCCCTTTTTTTTATCTTTTATACCTTATGATTACTGTACGTTTTCTAGGTTTAGATACATAAATACTTGTTACAGTTTCCTAGAGTATTCGCTAAAACCACATGCTACACAGGTTTCCAGCTCAGTAGAAATAGGCTATACTATATTCTATATAGAATATACTATATATTCTAGGAATATCCCAGTGAGGTTTGTGTAAGTACACACAATGACAAAAATTACACACCGCTGTACAAGATTTTAAAAACTGTAACAGGACAGATATGCATACAACATAAAGCAAGCCACCTTCAAACAAATGAGTCTCACGTTCCAAGGTTCTTTAGGCCATATGTGTTTTTATTTTGACTGATAGTTCTATGGTTTAAATGTTTGTCCCCTCTGAAATTCATGCTGAGAATAAATCTGTGTGGTAATGTATTTAGAGTGTGGGAAATAGAACTATATAGTATCTGAGAGATGGGACCATTGAGAGGTAATTAGGATTAGAGGGTTTGTGAGGGTGGGGTACCGGTGGCTTTATAAGAGGAGGACCCTCGCCGTGTCATCCCCTGCACTACCTCAGAACTCGGCAGAGTCCCCACAGCAAGAAGGCCCTCACCAGATGGGGTCCCTGACCTTAGACTTCCTAGCTTATAGGAAAAGCTATCAGAAATACATACCTTTTTTGCCATAAATTATCCAGTCTCAAATATTCAGTTATAGCAACATAAAACGGACTGAGACAGGTAACAATCAGTCTAAACACTATGCCATTTCTTGGTTTATCATTTTTAAGCAGTGCTGACTGTGCCATGAAAGAAAACAAACTAACTCAGGGAAACTATATCTATGTAACCCTGCCTCCAATTTATGCTGATAGTATCATTATTTATAGATTTTTAAATATCTGTTTCACTCATCGATTTTAAATAGTACCTTTAGATTCCATGTTACATAAGATGAGCAAACTTACAAATATGCAAACCTTAACAGAATCAGAAGCAAAACTCAACTTCAATTCTAAGAAGCATTTACCTTGTTCATAAAGTAGCTTCATATTCGAATCTTTGTAGGCAACCAGATTGTTAAGTAATGCAATCACACTTTGCATGGTGTTACCCAGAATGCTCTCCTGATGTTCCTGCAATAGATAATAATTTTCATCATAACTACACAGAAATACAATTACATCATCATAAAGACAAATGACCAAATGATCTCCAACCCTTTAGTCTTTTCATAAGGTTAAATGACTGCTTTTTTTGCACTTTACAGAAACAAATCCTTCTGTGTCAGGGCACGCCTGGCAGTTAGGTAAGTGAACAGGGGAAAAGAGTAAACCATTCAGACGGCAGTGCTGTGGCGTGCAATCCCGTCGGTGAGCAGAGGGGCAACATACACCCCCCAGTGCTTTCAGTGGGCAGCAAAGGAATGGTCAGAGATGAAGTATATGGAACCCAGGCGGCCAGGGCTGAAAGTGAGTTTCAGATCACAAAAGAACACTACTTAAAGAAATGCTTTTGCCATTTCAAGATTATCCTGGTATTAAAACATTTATGGTTATGTTGAATCTGACTAATTGTATTACTGCTTCAGTGCAATAAACTTCATTGGGGACATAAGAGAGTAGATTTTACTTTCCTCAACACAAGAGTAGAAAGTAATTTAGGTCCTAAAGAAAATGCAGAAAATAAATAATTCTTTAGTCTTAATTTCTCATTGCCAAAACAAATGAGATATTTTCTTTGTAATTTTAGAAGTATCTCAAAAAACAACTTGTTTTTCTTTGGTTTCCTTTTTAATTTCTCTGAATTAAAACAAATTAATTAACAGAGTATCATTGAAAATATGATGTTGTATAATTTAAAAAAAAACAACAGGCATTTCTTTAAGGTTTGGGAGTAGGATGAGGCAAGGGAGACACATAGGGTACACAATGTAGAGAGGTGCTCACTCCTGGGTCCATGCAAGTACCCACCGAGAGGAGTGTTTCTAGGAGTCTGGTTCGCCCCTCTCTAGTCCTAACCCTGTTCTTGACCACTCTGCTAATAACTATTCCCATCCTGAAAAGCAACAAGTAGACCAACTAGTGGGCTTCATCCATATTTCTTTTCTCTCTCTCTCCCTTTCACACATACCAGAGAAATACATGTTTACCAATGGTTTTTTCAAATGTAAATTATACCATATCTATTATTCATTCAACAAATAATTTAATGAATGGCTATTTTGTGCCACACCATTCTAGGTACTTGAGGTGTACTGGTGAACAAAACAAAGTTCCATATCCTCACAGAAACAGACAGCAAACAACAGCATAATAAGTAAACTGTATAATGCATTAGGGGTGACGAGTGCTCTGGCAAAAAGGAAAAGAGCAGAGCATGGAAGTGTGGTTGAGCAGACAGCAACCACAGGTGTGGTTTTAAATTCGGTGGGTGGGATAAGACTGAGAAGGAATCATTTGAACAGAAGTTTTATTTTTCTTTTAAATGCTAAAGCCTCTTACTACTCCTCAGATTAATTAATTCATTTTAATAAACTTTTCTTTTGAAATAATCTCAGCTTTACAGCTGAGTTGCAAAGGTAGTACAGGGAGTTTCCCTACATCTGCACCCAACTTTCCTTGATGTTAACGTCTTACCTGATCACGCTACACTTATCAAAACTAGGAAATTAACACTAATACAATACTAACAAACTAAATTGTTAGTATTGTATTAGTGTTACGGATTTAATTTAAATTTCATCAGTTTTCCACTAATGTCTTGTTCTGTTGCAGGATCCAATTCAGGATCCCATGCCATATTAGGAACTAATTCATTTTTTGCAACAATTACTCACTAAGTGCCAAATACGCTAGGTACTTGGATTATATCAATGAACAGGAAAACAAAAACAAAAACCTGCCCTTATGGTCTTTACCGTATAGCAGGGGAAGAAGGCAGTCAACCATAAATCTAATAAATAATGACAGGATTCCTTACAAGGGGATACATGCTATGGGAGCCAACAGAGAACAGAAAAAGGCGGTTTGGGAGTGCTGTGGGGGAAGGCTGCAGTGTCAACTAGAACAAGCAAGGCATAGCTCCTTCAGAAGGTAACATCTGAGCAAAAATTTGAAGGAGGGGAGATGTATTCATTCTAATATATTTCTAGATTCTGTTATCTAAGTTTATTTAGAATTCTTTCATCTATGTTTATGAATGATAATTCACCTATGATTGACATCCTCGTCTGATTTTAGTATCAATTTCATGCTAGCCTCTTCCATTAATTTTTTTTTTTTTTTTTTTAAGAAGTGACTTTATTTACTGGCCAGGCTAGTAAATAAAGGGACACTTGGCAGACTAGTGTCCCAAAATCCAAGCCCTCCAGCTCACTGTACATCTATTATTTGTTTCTGGGAGACTTGGTAGAAAATATTCATAAAAGAAACTAGGCTCGACACACTCTTACCAGTTATATGGAAAAACTCACACATAAACTCAAAGTGCTTTTTCTATTCTCCTACTCAATAACAATCAACGCAGAAGACTATTGTGACCATATGCCAAGATGGGGAGGGGGAAGGGATTCTTCCCACACCCAGCAAGCAATCGACTGTAGCAGACCCCAGCTGAGTGTCCACCAAGTCAATTCTGACACTATCTACCTGGACACAGCATCAGATCCTGTAATGTGAGGGCTCAGTCCCAAAAGACTGACCCCGCTTCAGACACCAGCTGCAAAGTCCAGGCCGCTGGAAGTTCAAGCTGGGGGTCCCATGACCTCCTCTTTGGGGTCTGCTAGAGTGGCTCACAGAATTCAGGCAAACACGTTTATCAGTTTATTGTAAAGAACACAGATGAAGAGATGCATAGGGCAAGGTATGGGGTGTCAACCTAAGGGGGGGAAATGGAGGCAAACATATTAAAAGAGAGTTTATTCAGGTTAAGTTTGAAGACTGCAACCCAGGAGCACAAATTCAAGTTGCCCTGAAGATACGCTCTAATTAGCATCAGTTCCAAGTGGGGTTTAAAGGAAGAGGCAGTTCCTAAGTTGCTTAATAAGAATTTACATTAAAATAACATAAGCTATTGATTGGCCACACGTTGTTGTTTGTACCACAAATTCTAGGAGCGTGAAGACATTCCATGCAGCCAGTCAGGAACAACATGCCTTTCACAACTGCCCCTGAGCACTAGCAGGGTGTGTATGTGTGTGTGTGCGCGCGTATGTGTTTAGAGGGGGCATGCCATGACTCAAGTCCCAAACTCCTATCTCTATGGGTGTGTTAAATTTTGCATACCTCACATAGCTCAGACTGCTCTGAGCTATTTTTCTTTGGTCGGGAGGAAGAGGTGGGGGACTTCCATGTCCTGCTCAGGTGTGCAACCCTCCAGGAATCTCCACATATTCTGCAATCCTGAAGCTATCGAACCCTGTCCTTTTGGGTTTTTATGGAAGCTTCATGATGAGACCAACTTAACCTATACCCCCATCCCTTCCCCAGAGGTTGGGGCTGAAAGTCCCAACCCTCTAAACCTGCCTTGCTCTTTCTGATGGCCAGTCCCCATCACCATCAGTCAACTCATTAGCATACAAAAGACAAAACTTTGGGATTTCTAAGGAGTTATATGCCAGGGAACAGGAGTGAAGACCAAATACATATTTCACATAATCATACCAGTAGAACTTCAAATTTAAAAAAGAAAAATAAAAACTTCTACACAGGTATCTACAACACTGATTTTGATTTTTTCCATTTTCTGAGAAAATCATGTACAATGTCCAAATTTTCAAACATAAATCATATATAGTATTCTCTTACACCTTCACACATCTTATCTGAACTCTATTTAAATTGCCCTTTATACTGCGTCCACTCCTCCTGTTGATCGGACTCCCAGAGCTTTGTCTATGCTACTGGACTTTTCAAGGAAACCGTTTTCCATTTAATGATCAAATGCATTTTTTGCTTTGAGTTAGTGATTATAAATGACTAACACATTTCCCACTTCTCTCTTAGGTATACAGTACAATGGCATTTCCCTGACCATTTGTACCTAGAAAGAAAAATGAGTCTTCTTTTAGCCAATTAAATTCATTTGGAAAGAAGCCTTAAGAGGCAAGTAGGACTTCATTTTCTTATTTTTCAAACTTCTGCTTCTATGACCAGTGACCTTCTAGACAGCAGAGGCTCCAATTAATGTAGGGATAAGGCAGAAAAAAAAAAAAAAAAAAACAGGTCGAAAGAGCCACAGTGCAGCCATTTGGATGAATACCAGACCTTTACCTCCAGCAAGTCACCACCTGAGCACAGGCTCTACAAACTGTTTGCACTTGCCTCTCTGTGACAGCAGTTTATGATTAACCTTTATGGCCTGACCACAGACAGTGCTGGTCACATAGGGCTATTTCCTAATAGGAGTATTTAAATAATTAAAAATGTTACCAGTGTCCCATAAGGGGACCCCTTCCTGCTCAGAAAAGAACCCCTACTCTGTCTGTGGAGTAAGATCCGCTGTCCGTTTCTTTCTCCATAAACTTTTTGTCCCTAGTTGGCTTGCTCTTGGAGTCTCTCCCATGAGAAGCTGAGAAGCCAAGAACCCACTTGGTGAGTTCTGAAGGTTCCCCCCCCCCCTTCATGGAGGCACCCCCTGCATCACAACACCCTGGGTACCAGAGTGAGAACATGAAGCGGAGTAACCAGGAATCTCTTGATTGGACAGGTGGTTTCCAAAGCTTACAAAAACACCTACACTGCATCTGACTCTGAAACTGCTCTCTCGCCAGATCTGTACACGCCACTGATGAGAGACACTTGATTACATATGGGTTTTACCATCTATATCTTTGCCTGATCCAAGACAAAGAGTTTGCTTCCCAAATGCTGATAACTGAAAATTTCAAACTTCAGAAACACACTGAAGAGCACTTTTGTGGTCAATGTTAAAGTTTGAATATTTCACTGACACCAGCTTAAGAAGATTAATGTGGAAGCAATGGTCTGCCACCAATTTCATATAATTATTCTTACAGTTGGTTGGAAGGGAAGGATGATTAATAAGCACCAAGATGACACTACACGTTATTCATGATAAAGTAACTAACGATACATAGAAAACCGATGCTTGTGAAGAAAAATGAAGCTAATAAATCTTTTATTTTTGGTCCCATTTGGTAAAATGACACATACTGCTCCTTGTTCAAAGACCTGTCTGTCACCAAACATAGGTCAGTCTTACAGGAGACAAAGTCATTGTTTGAGATACACATTTTAATGACTCAACGCACTTTTTCTATGATGCCCTTGGCAATTATTTTGTTTTACAGCTAATACTTTAGCTTTTCCTGTGCTCATTGGGTGTCACTTGTTAATACAGGCATTTTCTTTAATACAAAAGACAGCTCTCCAAATCTCCATTACCTCTGGACACTAAGAACATGGAGCGAGATCTTAACCAACCAGGTTATGCGAATCTCCCCCCAGGAGCTCTGAGTCACTGCAGAATGAAGGCCTCTGCGATCTGCAGAGGACTGTAAAGCTAAGCTACACTCTGATTATCAAACATCCCCACAACCATTATGACTAGGTACTCATGAAAAAAATATATTAGATGCACATAGCACAAAAAACAGACCAATAATCCTATAGCCAGATAGGGGAAAATTGGTCCTTTTCTATTCTAGACATTAAGAAGACTGTTGTTCTTTATTTTCTTTCTTGATAGTTTTTAAAACTATTTATAGGTTACAAACTTTGTTCAGTATAAAGTGGGGGACTTTAAAAAACTTATAAAAATAGTATTATCAATTTATCTTTACTTGCTCTTCTGTCCCACAGGTGTGTATGCCTTTTGGTGTTGGGGAGGAAGACCTCAAAACAGAGAAATGTTTTCTGCTCAAGATGAAGATGTGGTTCTCTAGGAGAACTAAGACAGCTACTGTTCTGGACTAGATCATAACTTCCCTAGAAAAAAATGTTAAATAAATGCAAAAAGCAGTTGAGAAGGTACTAATGTAAAATAAACACACTTCTATTAACCTACATCAAATTTATTTCATTTCTCTTAGCAACTTTTTCTTCTTTTTCACAACCATATTAGCCTGAAGGGGAAAGATCATACACTGAAAAATATCATATATACTCCTTAAAGTCAGCATAGATAAGAGAAAATGTGAGAGTAAATATATGAGGCTAGAGTTCTTCTTAGACAGATCTGAAAGATCGGTGGAAAGGGAAAGGGGAACAGTTTGATTCAAAGACCACACAGGCCAGAGTTGGAGGGAGTGAGGCTACTCTAATAACTTATTAAGAACTTACTATGTGCTGTAGCCTGTACCCCAAGCCCTTTGCCCACATTATCTCATCTAATCTTTACACAACATGCAAGGGGCTACGGTTCTCCTCTTACCAATAAAGACTGAGGTTTATGAGGCCAAGCATAAATTGCCAAGCTCTTCAGTGGTAAAGCTGGGACCTGGTCTACAGGACAGCAGTGGCCACGCCCTTATCACCATGCAGCACTGCCTCATGACCACAAACAGAGTGGGGGTGGGGCCTGGGTCACCCAGGCTAGTCAGCATACTCCAGTTAACCAACTCCACCATGGAAGGGAGTCTGTAGTAGGAGGTGGGAAAAGCCTGAGAAATTCTAGTGTTTGGGGGCTTGTCCTTCCTCCTTTCAGGCCACAATGTACCCTGCTATTGCCACCACCACACCTGCTTTCATAAGTACCTATGATGTTATCACTGCGCTGTAAGACACACAACTCAAGAAGCAAGATGTAGGCGTCATACAACTGCAAGAACAGGAAGAGAATATTACTCAAAAGAACAAAATACATAGAGCCACCATTACTAGCCACAGTATTCAGGATACTTGTGTTTGCACTGGCCATGGGTGAGAGAGGAATCAGCTCACAGGAGAGGGTATCACTGTGCCCCACTGAAGGCAATCCCACTGCACTGTAAAATTGTGATGAAGGCAACGGGGACTTTGCCTAACAAATGCAATCAGTGTAACCTGGTTTCTTGTCCCCTCAATGGATCCCCAACCATAAAATATATATTTTAATATATTTATTATATATTATTTTATATATAATAAAAAACATTCTATATTATTTTATATAAAATATATATGTATTTTTATATTTTTTAATTTTCATTTATAATTTTTTTATAATTTTATATTTTATATTATATATTTATCTTATATTTTATATATTTATATATTTTATATTTTTTAATTTGTAATTTTTTTTAAAGATTGTGATGAAGATATTTAACACCTTCATCCATAACCCCTAAGCATTGCTGATCTAATTTATGTGCTTAAACCATCGTGCACGGACATTTAATAAACAGGAGACTTGAGAGCACTAATAAAACAGCATTTGCCAGTAGAGATAATTAGAATTGAAGCAGCAAAATTCTAATGTTTGGCAACATAGACGAAACAACTTCATTAAAATGTACAGCTTCAGCAAATGAAAGGCAGGAGAGCACTGGACCCTGAAGAATCGGCCTTCTCAAAACTAATTGCTTCAATGCTTAAAGAAGACAGCTCTGAAATACCAAGGGCACGGCAAGGAAACACGAGTAGAAAATGATCAGCCTTTCCAATGTGGTGTCACTGTAGATACAGCATTATACTTGATTCTAACATTAGAATTAAATGACACTAACAGACCTCAGATGTCCAGACTCGAAAGTTTGGTTGGGATCTGAATAGTCAACATAGAAGATACCTTCAACAACAAAGTAGCAATGAACCACAGTTACTCTCTTTTGCCTTTAGGTCAGAATTCAAAAGACAACTAATTAAAAGACTACAACTAATCTGAAGGCTGAGAAACCACAGAGAAAATGAGAAGCAAAAGCACACACAACGGCGCACAATACAACTACAGTCTCTTAGAAACATGTGCTCCATCTTAGTCAACTTACATTTAGACTACAATTCAGAAAAAAAGTCCCGTGTTGCTGTAAGGAAGCTAGTTTGCTATGCATGGGCTTGTCCCTGGTACCAAAGTGCTGCTTCAGGGTGCAGGGGTGTATCCACTCACCTTCCTCTGCACGTGTCCTTCCACCTGGCTCTGAGATTCCCCCAGCTCTGAGCCCCAAGCTCAGAAAAGGGGCTTCAGAGCATTCAAGTGAAATAAATCGTGGAGGGGAAGAGCACATTTTTCTATTTTACTGATGATTTTTGAAAAGGCTTTTCCACAGGCAGCTCAAACTCAAGGGAATCTAAACTGAGTTCATCTCCTTTGCCCATATGCTTCCTTCTTTTCTGTTTCCTTTTTTCCAACCTGCCCAGCTACAATCATGGAAAAGCCCTACAACCTGCCCAGCTACAATCATGGAACCATTGGGACCACGACCATGGCTGTCTGCTGTCTTCCTCGCCCTGGGCCCGACTGTCCCTGGATCTCTCTTGCATCTGTCCTCTGCTCTCCCTCCCACCGCCCTGCCTAAGATGAGGCAGTTGCCATCCTTGGCTGGGACCATGACAATCTCCTAGTAGGTGTCTCTCCCTCCAGCCTTACCTCCTCCACTGCTACAGACTCCTCTTTCTGAGGTGACAGAGACTCTGTCTCCCTCCCTGTGACTTACATCTGGGTGACTGCAGGCCAAGGGAGTGACTGCAGGCCATATTCATTTATGACAGGCCAGAGACCAAGATCAAGACCAAGACCACTACTCCACAGTGCAGCTTGTGTCCACACAGCCATAGTGGGAATTAAAGCCCAGAAAGGAGGGGAAGCCACAAGGTCATGGAACAACCTGGAGACAATACTGTTACGCCAATGTCCCACACCCAGAGAAACATCACTTTGTAATTTAAAAAATGTTCTCATAACTTGTTGAGCCAAATATTGACCCCTGGGGATAAGGAACAAAGAAGGGGACAAGCTAAATTAAACTGAAAGGACACAGACTAACTTACAACAAACTGAGCCATTCACCTCATAAATACAATAAACTCCCCATTATCCAGAAGGTAAGCAGCCAGCAGGCGCCCCCCCCTCCCCCTCCCCAAATCGGAGTTTAAACTTGGTGTACGGTCAGTAAGCCACGCTTCACGCATCACTCCCACAGCTCCCATGTGTTCTCCATGTTTAGGACCTCTACTGCTTTCCTGGGCAGTCACACTTGGGTATGGACTGACTTTCTACTGCTGCCATCATGCTGCCCTGTGCTGTCTGTGGGACTTTTTGATTATACTGCTATATTATACTGATATATTTTTGATTTATCTGACTGTAAGTGGATTTGTAACTGGTCATACTCTGAACATATTGGTCAGCATTGCTATTGCGCCTCTATTGATATGGGGTTAAATAATGTAGTACTGTGATGTGGTTTACCAGGACTTGTAGCCCCATAAGCTTGGCATCCTATACCCAGTTACATAAATTATGTCTTCTTAATGCTGTGAGATTGTCTAATGTTGTGAGACTTTATTTCTGTGCACATACTGGTGTATACATTGTATACACCTTGCCATAATACAATAAAACTGTTATAGTAAGGGAAGTTTGCCTTTGTCTCAATATGCTTTCAATTAGTGTATTTCAGTATTAATATCAAGTCAATACCAATTTATAGTATGGCATGGTATAGTATGGAGCACAGAATTAGGCCTATTTTCAATAGTAACTCTCAAGCAACTAGAAACTACATTTATCCAGAATCTACCAATCCCCATGGGTGCCAGATAATGGGGAGATTACTGTACACAGATTTCCTGGAAATAAGGACATAATTTGAGGGGCTAAAGTGGGAATGTTTGCAGTATGATGACAATGGAGCTGGGGTAAATGCCAGTGGGCATTTGCTCGGCCATTTGTACCCTTCTGCCAACCTGATCAGGGATTTGGGGGGCTCAGCAGGCTCTGACAGGCTGGGAAGACTAAGAGAGAACTTCAAAGCATGATTTTCTTCCATCTGTAACCAAAAATTTATGGTGCTCTCACCCTAAGAGGCTAGAGGTATGGAGAGTTAAGTCCCTTTTTCTTTACATGGGTATCAACATTTGAAGGCTTCCCTCCACCTTTCTGATCAAAGACGTGAGAGAAGAGAATTTAAAATTATTTTTGAATTTGACTGGCAGGTATATAGAGGCCTTCTACCAGCAGCAAATACAAGTTCTGATTAGCAACACAAGCCAGCTGGCACTGGGGGGGGGGGGTTTGATCAGTTGGTACCACTTGCCAATCAGTGCGCTGAGCTTGTCCATAGAATTCCGTTCCCCGTTCAACCCCAGGGGCAGTGTGTGAATGCCCTTCTGGCATGTTGATTGTGTCACTTGGCTTTCCTGGCCCTACCCTTTCATGTGATTTAGGCTTCTAGCAGAAAGCTTCCATGCGCTTGGCTCCCTGTAGGGCTGGATGCCTCAAGGCAGGATCAGTGGGCCAGAGCCAGTGCTGCTCAGGCAGGAAAACCCTGGCAAGGGAGCCAAAGGGAAGCTGCCAGGACCAGTCTCCCTGAGGGTGGATTGCGCCCCTTTTACGAATCTGCCTGAGGTGTTGAAAGATAGGCCAATCTTCCCCAAACACGCTGCCTGAGCTAACGACCAGTCTGCAGGAAGACAAACGAGAAAACAGCAGTGTGCATCCCGGCACCTAGTGTTGCAGCCTTCTCCTCATACCCCCACACTGGCCAGAATAAAAATAGTACTAAAAATTAAACAGTGATAATAAAGTAGGAAATTAATGTCGTGTTTAAAAATTCAGGCCAGATGTTGTTTCTTGAAGCTGGGGCCATAGAGAAGAAGGGTGCCCTTGTGTTGAACAGTGTTTTCATCACCTCCATGCCACTTCTGTCACTGTGTCTACCACGAGTACAATAACTGTTGGTTCATCTTCTTCTTCACTGATGCTGAGCTCCTTGGGGACAGGACCAGAGGTGTATTCATGTCCCAGTACCTAGGTGTTGTGCCTGGTACACGATGGTCTCTGAAAAATTAGTGAAAAAGTGATCCTGCTCAAATTTGCTTGGGTGAATGTGACTACAGAAGAGAGAGACAGCTCTTGACAGCCTCCTGCAAGAAATTAACTGATCAGGCCAAGGAGCAATGGCTCACATCTCCAATCCAAACACTCCGGGAGGCCGAGGAGGATCATCTGAGCTCAAGAGTTTGGGACTAGCCTGAGGAAAGTGAGACCTTAGCTCAGCAATTCTCAACCTACGGGTCGCAACCCCTTTTTTAACAATGAAAATACATACTGTGGCATTAGGAAGGTTGAGAACCACTGCCTTAGCTCTACCAAAAGTAGAAAAATTAGCTGGGCATTGTGTAGGCACCTGCAGTCCCAGCTACTCAGGAGGCTGAGACAAGAGGATCGCTTGAGCCCAAGAGTTTGAGGTTGTGGTGAGGTATGATGATGCAATGGCTCTACCATGGCAATACAGTGAGACGCTATCTCAAAAAAAAAAAAAAAAGAAAGAAAGAAAAAAGAAAAGAAAAAGAAAAAGAAATTAATCAGTGACTAGAAACTGCCTTCAATTAAGCAATTATAAATATTTCTGAGCAGCTAAAATTTGCTACATAATGGCATGAAATAGAACCACAAAAAGATAAAAATGGCCCTTCTCAAGAAGGTTTTAATTAGAATATATTTACTTTTGAATAGTGTTTTGCAATTAGTGATGGAGCCAGATTGTTTTACTTTAAATAAGATATACAAAATCTCTCAGATGCTAAATACTGTACTTCTCAAGAACTACTGAAGCATTTGCATTAGCATGGGAAATATATACTCCTAAAATTCAGAAACACAATTTAATGAAACACAATTTGAATGGGATTCTCCATAAAAGATAACTGCTCAAAAATACAAAGAAGAGTCCCATCCTGAGGAAAGAAAATATTACACATGGTGCAAATGAAAGGAGAGATCAATGCACACACTGATCCCACGGTGGTCTTCAATTAGAGCTATCTTCCACCAAGGGAAATTTGCAAGGTTTTTCCTAATGGAGTTTACCAAGTCAGATACTCACAGTCCCTATTTCAAACAGGTACTATTATTAGTAAATCCTGCAGGAAAAAGATGTCAGTGGGAATTGGCTAGAAAATTTACTTAAAGCTAAGGCCTTACAGAGCATAAAGAAACGGTGCCTCAGAGCGGAAAGAAAACTGGGCTGACTCAGTGCTAAGCCTTGGCCTGCCACAAAGCCACTAGAAAACCTGGAGAAAAGCAAGAATCATACATTCCTAAGCCATGGAAGACTCTCAGAGACCTTCTAGTGCAATGTTTTAACTTTAAAGATAAACTGAATCACTAAGGAGGGAATATAAAGAGTAAGGCCAGGGCTTAAACTCAAAAGTACATGTTCCTCTCACATTTCCTCCCATTGCCCCTCAGTCCTTTACCTAAAAATCACGTCAGAGGATGTGTAGCCAAGGGTGTAATTTTACACTTGATCTTAGCCAAAGGTCAAGAAGCAAGTCAAAGATATAAGTTCACAACAGATAACTTTTTTGCCCACACTGGAGTAATCCTGTCAACACTGCCCCTTGGAACTGCACAATCAGCTGTCCTGAATGCCTTTTTGGGGGTCAGCCAGTGATCAGGGGGCTCTTCCTGAGCAGATGGGAATACTCTGACATAATGCCTTCTGACCCTCATGTCCCAGAAGAAATGTTTACTAGATCTAATAGAACTTTTCAGTTTTTGTAACAGAGGGCTCTCTCAAAAAAGGCAAAAGGCATCCTACAGTCATGGTTAAATTTTAAGCAAGTAGCACCTTCTTCCGATAAAATATTCTGAGCAGGTAACATGTCCGGTATCAGGGAACTGCAGCATGTACGTATACGAAGAGTTTAAAAATCAGCAGCAAAGGCAGCCTGGATCTTAGTCACTCACCCTGAAATTTGCTGCACTTGGTATTTTATGCATCATCACACTTCTGTTCCCAATCTCCTTTAACCTAGGGCAATCAGCTTTCCTTTTCTCAGACTCGACTTGGATGATAACAGTTACATTTATATAATCACTTTGAAACATTCAATGAAGTCATTTTTGGCCACACAGTGACAGAAACTACATTATCTTATCTTAGAGAATCAATGGTTGCAATGGGATAAAATTTCCGATCCCAGAAATTTTTCACCTCTCAGATAATCTTTTGTGTTCTTACTGGCATTATTTTTATTAATACTCTAGACATAAACATACACTGAGCAGTATTAAAGTGGGTCAATAAATATGTCCAAAGTTTCGTGCTGGAAAACCATGGGAAGGATTTTGATAAGGAGCCTTGCAGTGGGAAAAGGTGTAAGTTTAGAGATCCACGACTCACAGACCCTGTGCTGGACAAACAAGAACAAGGAGACGCCAAATGTCAGGTGGCTGACTAATCTGACCAAGGAGGAAAGTGCCTGTGTATAGTCCAGTCCTCATTTCTGAAGTTTAGAAGGGAACTCTTGAGAGTTTGATTTGTTAAGCCAAGTCAGGTAGGAGTCAGCTGAAACCCAACCCTCCTCCTCAATATCTATTCTGGGACAGAGAGCAACATCTATTTTTTTCTATTTCTGAAAAAAAAAAGAAAAGAAAAGCCATTTGGACACAACAAATGGATTGTAACTAAATTCCCACATAAAAACAACAAGAGGGTTTCCCTGTGAAATTGTATACATTTAAAGATTCCTGCTATCTGCTGAGGTTCCTGGCTAAGCATCCAAGACTCATCTGAAGAGTGTCTATTTGGTCCTGCCCACTGTTTCCTCATCAGAGCACCAGCCCCACCAGTCCAGAAAAAATACAGGAATCAGGAAGGGAAAGGGGAGGAGGCTCTGGTTTTTTCATATTTTTTAACTGCTATATCCCAATACATGAGCTTCCAGCTTTAAAAGCTTATGTGTCAAGATGTCTTGATTAAGTATTCCTCATGCAGGTAAGAGAAAAAAAATCAAGAAATCAAAATGAGTGCTAAGTATGAAAGGAGAGAGGAAGGACAGATATGAGAAAGGCTAGGAAAGAAGGGAAAATAGGAAGGGAAGGAAGAGGAATAGATGGCTTTCCCCAAGAAGGAAAATCGAGTCCAAAGAAGCTAAGCTCAGGACACAACACCAAGCTTGCAGGTGCTAAATTCAAAGGTCTCCCCATCACAGGGCAGCTATTCACCTCAATCTGGAATTGGCATTTTTTGCTAACAGTGAGTCCACAGACCTAATGTGTGTCCAGCTACTGGAAGCCTCCAACTGCTAACCAGCAGGTCAGAGCAAGATGCACAGAGGCCGCAGCTGTGTCCCTGCACTTTAGCACGGCTTAGTGGCTTCCCAGCATGATCCATGATGTTCCCCACAGACGAGGAGCAGAAAAGCAAGCATAGTCTTCCTCTCCCAAGCTCTTAACTCTGGCAGGCACTTCAAGCAGTTTGTCAATTCATGGGGCACACACGTCATTGAGATTGCTTTCTTGCTATCATACTCTCACCTGGCCACCCCCTGTGAGAATCCAGAGTGATGGTGTCACAGCCCTTTCTGCATGTGAATTTTGATGAGCTGATAAATAGCCACGTGGTCCTCTCAGGCTGACTTGCTGGCACAGAATTCTTTTGCTGGTGTGCGTGAGCAGAGAAGCCAAGGTGGTCTTTAGGAGGTGCCCCCAAGCTTCAAGGGACATCTACACACCCTTCATGGAGGACTGGATTTTATTATTAGCCAATCTTACTATGTAATCTTAGAATCTTATCTCTTGGGGCATAAATAACAAGTTGAACAAATTTTTAAAAGCACCTCTTTTGAAGAAAATAAGAAATCTATATGTCAAAATTAATACAATTTCATTTCATCAGAGGTTCAACTTAATGTACACTCTTCTACACCCAGACTGAGAATCCCCAGATAGAAATATGCCACAGCAGGCTTGGCACCTGTAGCTCAGTGGCTAGGGTGCCAGCCACATACACAGAGGCTGGCGGGTTCAAACCCGGCCCAGGCCAGGCCTGCCAAACAACAATGACAACTACAACAAAAAAACAGCTGGGTGTTGTGATGAGTGCCTATTGTCTCAGCTGCTTGGAAAGCTGAGGCAAGAGAATCACTTAAGCTCAAGAGTTTGAGGTTGCTGTGAGCTGTAACGCCACAGCACTCTACCCAGGGCAACATAGTGAGACTCTGTCTCAAAAAAAAAAAAAAAAAAGAAAAAAGAAAGAAAAAGAAAAGAAATATGCTACAGCAATGACTCTAAGTATAGCATCCAAGTTACTGTCACCAGATACATTAAAGGCAGAAAAAGAGGTAAGACCACAGGTAGCTGGAAACACATTCTTTAAAACCATAAATGTGACAGAACATTTCCCTACAGCAACTGAGAGTGTCCAGCCACATCGATATTGCTATACATCCATGAAGGGTGTGTAGATGTCCCCTGAAGCTCAGGGGCATCTCCTGAAGACCACCTCGCCCTCTCTGCTCATTGATATGGCATCAACTGCCTCATCCAGGTGCACAGCTGGGAGCTCCACCCAGAAGCAAGTAGCTCATAGGTGCAGACGGGGCTGCCCAGTGGGAAGTGCACTGCTGAGGACTCAAGCGAACCAGGTCCTTTTCTGCTCCAACATCCTCTGATGCTAAAACCTATGTCATGTCTTTCAAAATTACTCCCACGAAAGAACACACAGGAAGAATAATTGAAGGAGACGTTAAGAAATGTCAAATTTTAACAATTTCACAGCTTTGTGAAGATATCCAAACAAAACGTTTCTGCATAGTCTGTCATTTGTGGTTTCCAACAAAAATCACTCAAATATAAGTTTTAGCACAAAACTAGTGTCCCCCATTCATCCGTTCCTATAATACACACTAATCAACCTAAGTACAATATAAAGTTGTATTATGTTTCAAGAAAGAAAAAAAAAAAAAAAATCCTTGGAAGCCTGCCTTTCTTCAACCACCAAAGAATCCTATATACCAGAACCCAGCTAAGTTACTAGGAAGTCCAACTTCATCAAATGAATACCAGCCAGGGGAGTGAGGGGAAGGAGTATATTTATGAATTACTACTGTCTTCCCAATCAAAGAGCTTTATGATAGAGAAAACAAAACAAAAAAACCATTTGGACACAACAAATGGATTGTAACTAAGTTCCCACATAAAAACAAGAAGTTTCCCTGTGAAACTGGATATGTTTAAAACATATATACACACAGACCTATGATGAAGGATTATGTGAACAATTTGTTGATTATTCATCATTTTGAGTAGTCGGTCTACCTTAACACCCTTTTGTACTATAGTAAATAGACTATTTTGAAAAAAGCAAAAAACTGAACATGCTCCTCTATACACAATTGAATGTTGTTCCTTCAACAGTCTCTAAGAGCAGCAGCGTATGTCAGGGCTGCCCCAGATCTTTAGAAAGTGCCCCAAATCTGCACCCAGATACCTGCTCTTAAGGAACTTCCTATCCAGCAGGGTGACAGGTTAGACAAACACAGCAGGCTAAGGGGTGGTGTTCTCAGGAACATCTTCAACTTGCCATCTTGAATGAGTTAAATTTATCACTACAAGGACCAAATGCAACATGTCTCAATTTGTCTGAAAAGATCCAATCATTCCAAATGAAACTTCAGTTTCGGCAAAAAAAAAAAAAAAAAAAATTGGATGAAAATAAAGTTTACATATTGCCTACCTTATCTGCTTTCTTTGAGGAAAAATATTGAACCAGACAAAAGGATTACGATGATAATTTCTGTGAAGGAACACTTGCACATGCATCTGCCTGACACCCCATTTGCACCTGCCAGAAGCCCATTCACAAGTAAGTGGAAGATGTTCCTGAGACAGCACAGAGGAGTTCATTGAATTACTAACAGCAATGCAGCAAGAACTGATTTCTCTACAATGCCAGTTACAAAATTCTGGATCAAGTGTTTGCAGTCATACCCTGTTCTGTCAGAGACTGTATTGCCTTCTTCTTCCATTTCAAACAACATATCTTTGTGAAACAGGGTTTTCCAGCTTGTTGGTTAACAAGTCTAAATACAGAAGTAGACTTGTTGTGGAAGATGATCTTCATTGTACTCTTGCAAAGACTGCCCCTAGAATTTCTGATCTGGTGAGAAAGATGCAATCTCAACCTTCACACCGACATTGGCTTTTTATGCATACTGTCGCAAAATGTAGCAATGTAGTTTATTGTTGTTCTATTAAGACTGTTACCCATGCTACACCATGCTTCAAAACAAATTTTTATTTATTTGTAATTAGAAATATTTCACAATATATAATTACATATTGTTTTGTGATTAATCACTATGCTTTAATTATGTTCAATTTGTAACAATGGAAATACATCCTGTATATCAGATATTTACATTACAATTCACAACAGTAGCAAAATTACAGTTATGAAGTAGCAATGAAAATAATTTTATGGTTGGGGGTTACCACAACATGAGGAACTGTATCAAAGGGTCATGGCATTGGGAAGGTTGAGAATCACTGCATTACACCAAGGGGTTAGTCTTTCCTAGTAGTTCTTAAATGTGTAGATTCTTGACTATTCTATCTATCAAGTGCTGTAGAACATAAAAGGCTGGCACTGCTAGTGATTACTGATTCTATTATTATCTACAAGTATGATTTACCCATGGATATGCTTAAAGGCAAAGGGATATAACTAGATGAATTCTTAAGAATTCTCAGAGCCCCTGCACTTTAGAGACAGTCATCAACAAGTCTTAGTTTTGTTTTCTACTTTAGAATAGAATTTCTTTTGTGTGAAAGCTCTTAGATAATGATATTTGTGGCTTTCGGGAGATGGGGTGAGGAAGAGAATATATGAAATTCTGGATGTCAGACATTGTTATCAAAGAACAAAAATGAAAGAACAGAATATTATTAGCTATTTTTGTTTTTTAATGGTGCTCACAGGCTTCTATATGTGCCCCAAAAATGCCTCAGAAGTGCAGTGTGGCAGGAAGCCTAAATGAGGTCTCAGAAAAGATAATGGAGCTTTAATGACAGAAATAGTAAGAAAATTAAATCTAATCATGTTCCATTAGGCATACTCTTAGCTCCCATTTTTACTAAATTATTTTATTATGATTTTGCTTCTGTCTATTGAAATAACCTTTTATGACAATTTGATTTGCAAGCATAAATAAGTCTCATTTATTTTCTACTATGAACCCGTGTGGGATTAATAAGAAGAGATGGATCATCTAAAAATTTTACCCATTCTGCAATCAGGAAGTAACCATTCAAAGAGATGAATACTTTGTTTTATATTTATATTTGTGAGAAAAGCATTATACTATAATTAAAGTCTCATCAGCAGTAACTTATCACCTGCTAGAGAGACTATCTTTCTCTGGCCAGGCAGCTTCCTTCTATTACAACCTTGAAGTGGCAGCCAGAATCACACTTCCTATGCTGATGTGCCCTACATTCTCGGTCATCTCACTTCCTCAGGCCTTGGCCATCATTCTCACACTCCTCATCTCACTTTTAAAAGATAGGAGGTCTCACTGTCATCCACGCTAAAGCACAGTGGCATTATCACAGTGAGCTATAACCTCCAACTCATGGGTTCAAGAGGTCCTCCCACCCCAGCCTCCCAGAGTCCCTGGTTTCTCCCACTTTTTGATAGACTTTTATCATGCCTGTAGTGCTTTGTTATTGTTAACCAGGATTGCTAGATCGTTTCCACCAGGATACTCCTGTAAACCCATCTACCTGTGAGTCCTAGAATACAGTGTGATGAACTGTAAACAATTACACAATCTTTCAAGGGGCATGCAAATGTGGAAAGAAGCAAAGATGAAAATGGCTATTCACTCGGGTCTCTATAGAGCACAGAAGCACCTATCAAATATGCAGGTGGTGTTTTACAGATTCTTTCAATAGCACGCTTGCTTCCAAAATGTGTCATGATGAGAAAGCTATGAAGCCTAACTGGAATCACAATTCAGCAAGTAATTAAATGAGTCTCTGGGCCAAATTTTGATTGAGTCTATTAGAAACTAGAAGACTCAGTGAGGAAAATCTCTGATGTAAAACAGAATGGTATCTATGGGAGGAGAACAGATTAGGAGGACATTATACAGAGGGTGTCCCAATACATGCAGTCGCCATATATGGGATTGGATCTGTAGCTAAATGTACCTTTATTTACAAACCTTCATTATAAAATTTGACAAAATATTTACAAAATATTCTCTATATGTTGGCCACATCATTATAAAATGTTTAGGGAATATTTTGTAAATAAAGGTATATTTAACTACCATTTCCCATTTTCTCTCATATATGGTGAATTTTGGGACACTGTACATGTTTCTACAATACCCATACATGAATCTATTCCTGTTTTCTCTTTTAACTTTGTATCAAGATCTAAATAGAGAAAAATATAACAAATAAAACAAATATCACTATGAATATTAACACTCAATAAAAATAATAATTATTAATACATTGTAACATAGCAACAACTTTTATAAATCAAGAAATGAGAGAAATACATAAAAACCCACTAATAATACAGAATTTTATTCAATTCCCTCAATTCAAGAGAGATGAAGGGGAAAAATCAGCAACAGTAAGCAAGACTTGAATAATATGTTCAATAAGATAACACCAAATTCTGACTCCTATAAATAGCAAAAAATCAAAAATAAATTTTAACTGCACATAAAAATTCATGAAAATTTACCATAGCATATGTTATAACTAATAATAAGCAATCTGAAATGGAAATTGAGGAAACAATCCCATTTACAATAGCAGAAAATAGAATAAAATACTTAGAAAGAAACCTAACCAAGGAGGTGAAAGACTTGCATACCAAAAAATACAAAACACTACTAAGGGAAATAAAAATAGATGAGAAGACATCTTGTGTTCATAGATTAGAAAACTTAGTATTATTCAAATGTCCATACTACCAAAAGTAAACTACAGATTCAAAGAAATCTCCATCAAAATTCCAATGGCATTCATTGCAGAAATAGAAAAACATTCCTAAAATTCATATGAAATCTCAAGAAACCCTAAATTGCCAAAATAATCTTTTAAAAAGTACACAGTTACAGGTGTCACATTTTATGATTTTAAAACATACTATAAAACAGCAACAATCAAAACAGGACAGCACTGGCATATAGACTAGTAGTACAAAATAGCCCATAAACAAACCTGTGTACACCTGATTAAATGATCTTTGACAAGCTTCCAAGTCTATAGAATGCAAAAGGATACTCTTTTCAACAAGCGGGTCTGGAAAACCTGGTTATCCACATGCAAATAAATGGAGTTGGACACTTACATCTTATATAAAAATAAACTCAAAATGGATTAAAGATCTAAATATAAAATCTAAAGCTGTAAAAATCCCAGAAAAAAACATGAGAGAAAGTTTCAGGACATTGGCTTTGGTGATAAGTTTCAGGACATTTGGCTTTCTTACATGAGAGGAAAAGCACAAACAACAAAATAAAAACAAAGAAGACCACAAAATTTTAAAAACTTCTGTGCTTGTCAGGCTTGGTGGCTCATGTCTGTAATCTCTGGGAGGACAAGCTGGAAAGATTACTTGAGCTCATGAGTTCCAGACCTACCTAAGAGAGGGAGACCCCACCTATACTAAAAATAAAAAAATTAGCCAGACATTGTGGCTATTGTACCAGCTACTTGGGAGACTGAGGGAGGAAGAAAGCTTATACTCAGGAGTTTGAAGTTGATGTGATATAGGCTGATACCATCACATTCTAGCATGGGCAACAGAGTTAGACTCCATCTATAAATGAATAAATGAATAAATAAACAAATAAATAACCCTTCTGTGCACAAAGGAAAAAATGAACTGAGAAAAAAAAAAAAAAACACCTTATAAAATGGAAAAAATGTTTGCAAATCATTTACCTGATAAGGGGTTACAATCCAGAATATAAGCAAATCCTCGATAACAAAACCCAATTAAAAATGGGCAAAGGACTTGAATGGATAATTCTTCAAATTGCTAACAAGTATATGAAAAGAAGCTCATCATCACCAATTATAAGAGAAAAGCAAATCAAAACCACACCCATTAGCTTGACCCAAACCATATCCAATAGCTTGACCACTGTAAAAAATCAGAAATGTTGGTGAAGATGTGAAGAAACTAGAACTCTTGTACACTATTGCTGGGAATATAAAATGGTGTAGATATTATGAAAAACAGTATAGAAGTCCCTTAAAATTTTTTAAATAAAAATATCACATGATCTAACAATCCCACTTCTGGGTATATACCCAAACAATTTCAAAACAGGGTCTCGAGAAGATGACTACAACACCCATATTCACTGCACCATTATTCCCAATAGCAAATATATGGTAAGTGTCCATCAACAAAGAACAGATAAAGAAAATGTGGTATATATACATATTGGAATACAATTAAGCCTTCAAAAAGAAGGAAGTTGTCATTTATAACAACATGCATGAACCTCAAGACAATTACACTGTGTGAAATAAGCCAGGCACAAAAGGTAAAACTCTGTTATAATCCATAAATACGAAAATGTAAAGCAGTCAAAATCATACAAAGAGAGGTGGCTGCAAAGGGATCAGAGGAGAGGAGAGGAGAGGGGAAAATAATATTTAATGGGTACACAGTTTCTATTTTACTAAGCAAAAAAGTTCTACAGATCCACTGTCTAAAAACATGAATACAGAAACACTAAAACTTCATACTGACAAATGGCTAAGATGGTAAACTGTCATGTGTTTAGAGAAACATCAAGAAAAAGTGATCACAGAACATGTTAAATGACACTGTGAGAATGTAGTCTGTGGGAAGTAACACAGGAAAAAGAATTTTATTTCATCAACAAATACAGTGGAACCTCTATAGTTGACCACCCAAGAGACTGTAACACACCAGTCAACATACACAGGTGATCAACATAAAGAACTAGGCCTACTATGCTGAAAACCTACATGTAGTACATGTCTGGTCTATGAAAATCAGGTCAACATAAGGAGGTAGTCAATGGATGAAGGTGGTCAAATATGGAGGTTCTACCGTAAATCAAAAAAATACTCCCATTATGGGAGGTGGAGCAAGATGACAGATTAGAAACAGCTCTTTACCAGCCACTTGCAATGAGACAGGGGAAATAGAATTCCAGTGACCTATGGCTGGGGAACTTACCCAGAGATATCACTCTGAGGGCAGAGTCCATCAGTGGTCAACTACAGAAGCCAAGGTAGAGGTCTGGAGCTGAGGAAAACTAGCACAGAAGGCAAGTGCTTGCTTATGGGCAGGGGATGGCCATCAAGCCCTCATGTGGAGGATTGCGGACAGGAAAGGACTGCCCTGCAGTTCTTGGATTTTGGTCTACACTGCTCACTGGAGCTGCTTTGGAACGCTTAAATGAGTGAGTGGACTTGAACAGTATCCAGCACCTAGGAATGAATATTTGGTGGGGCGGTCTCCAATCAGCTTGACTATTAGCAGGGCACTGCAATTGTGGGAAGGCAGTGTGAAAGGAATGATCTGCAGGGTCCTTAATACAAGGCCAGCTCTGGCATGTTTGCTGACCTTGAGAAACCATCCTTGGGGTAAACTGAGCAGACTCTGCATCCCTGGAAGGACACTTTGTTCACAGGCAGCACTGTTTGACATGCCTACTAAGGAAGACAGCTTTTAGGACACTAATCCCACAGGGACTGAATGCTGACGAAGCAACGAGGCCATGATTAAGGGCAAATAAGTGAGGAAGACAGGGCCAAATCTGCTCTACAGGAGAAAGGGGTTTCTGGCCCTCATTGTAAATATAGCAAAAACAGCGTGTGTGTTCTCTGTCTTCTAATACCACAGTACCACTGGAGTCTAGGCAATATATTACTATACACACACACACACACATATACACAAACACATACACACAGAGACATATTTATAGCTAAACACACATATTTCTTTTTCTTTCTTTCTTTTTTTTTTTTTGCTCCTTTCCCCCAATTCTTCTTAGTGTTTTTCTTTTTTTGTTGTTGTGGTTGTTGTTGTTTTAGGGGGTGTTTTGTTTGTTTAGTTGATTGTACTTTTATTTTTAATTTTTACTTTCTTCAACAGCAAGGTTTCCTCCATTTTGATTATAGTTTTTCTGCCCCTTTTATTCTTTCTTCCTTTTTTACTTCTCTCCTTTGAAGTTCTATCCAATGATATCAGGCAAGAGAAGGATATAAAGGCCATCCAAACAGAGACAGAAGAGGTCAAACACTTGATGTTTGCTGATGATGTGATCTTATACTTTAAAAACCCCAGAGACTCAACTACAAAACTCAGGAAGTCATCAGGAAATACAGTAACATCTCAAGGTATAAAATCAATGTCCACAAATGTATATGCCAAAAACAGCCAAGTCAAGAAGCAAATCAAAGACACAATTCCCTTGATAGTAGCTTCAAAGAAAATAAAATACCTAGGAATGTACCTAACAAAAGAGGTGAAGTATTTCTACAAAGAGAATTATGAAACCATAAGAAAAGAAATAGCAAAAGACATTAACAAATGGAAGAGCATACCATGCTTTTGGTTGGGAAGAATTAATGTTGCTAAAATATTTATCCTACCCAAAGCAATCTACAGATTAAATGCAACCCCCATTAAAACACCAGCCTCATACTTTGAAGAACTGGAAAAAATAGTTCATTTCATATGGAACCAGAAAAACAACGACATATAACCAAGGCAATTTTTAGTAATAAAAACAAAGCTAGAGGCATCACTCTACCAGACTTCAGGCCACAGTGATCAAAACAGCATGGTATTGGTTCAAAAATAGACATACAGACATATAGAACTGAATAGAAAACCATGACATGAAAGCAGTCTCTTATAGCCATTTAATCTATGATAAACCACACAAAAGCAAAGTCTGGGGGAAAAAATCCCAGTTCAATAAATGGTGCTGAGAGAACTAGATAACCAACCACTTGTAAAGGACTGAAATTGGACCTGCACCTTTCACCACTTACAAAAGTGACCTCAAGATAGATGTAAGATTTAAATCTAAGAGATGAAACAATAAAAATTCTAGAAGAAAGTATGAGAAATACTATTGATGATGTCAGCCTAGAGAAAGGTTTTATGAAGAAGACTTCAGTGGCAATCGCAACAACAAAAATAAAAATGAGACTTAAACAAACTGAAAAGCTTCCATACAGTTAATGATACAACAATCAAAGATATTTGCATGGTAACTGAGATCTATAGAGAACTCAAGTTAATCAACAAAAAAAGAGCAAACAATCCCAGTTATAACTGTGCAAGAGACATGAAAAGTACTTTCTCTGAAGACAGACAAATGGCTAACAAACATAGGAAAAAATGCTTATACTCCCTGATCATCAGAGACATGTTAATCAAAACAACCCTGACTTACCTAACCCTAAGGTGATTAACCAACATCACAAAGTCCCAAAGTTGTAGATGCTAGCATGAATGTGGAGTAAGGGGAATACTTTTACACTATTGGTGGGACAGCCTCTTTGGAAAGAAGTATGGAGACTCCTCAAAGAACTCAAATTAGACCTCCCATTTGACCCTGCTATTCCATTACTAAGCATCTACCCAGAAGGGAAAAAAAATACTGTATCATAAAGACATTTGCATCAGATCATCTATCGCAGCTCAGACGCCAAGATGTGGAGACAACTTAAATGCCCATCAACACAGGAATGGATTAACAAACCGTGGTATGCTATTCATCCATAAACAAGATGGTGACTTTACATATTTTGTATTAACCTGGATGACGCTGAAACACATTCTTCTTAGTAAAGTATCATAAGAATGGAAAGGCAAATATCCAATGTACTCAATACTAATAATAAACCAGTAGACAATCTAATTCATGTCCACACAGGAATAAAACTCAATTCAAGTTAGGGAAACAGGGAATGGGGGTGGGGGGAAAGGGGAATTGGCGTGCTCCCACGTAATGGGCACAATGTAGGGATATGTGGCACACTTGCTGGATGTAGGACACAACTACAGGATGGACTCTATGTAGCAAATTCATGTATTGTGACCTGGTTGTTTCTATCCTCACGTTAATTTGAAATTAAAAAAAAAAAAAAAAAAAAAAAAAAAAAAACAGAAAAAGAGAGAAAGGAACATTAGCATAAAAGAGCTTAAGAGAAACAGTATCAATGTAATCCGCTTATTCAAATAAACTGAAAAAAAATCATACATAAGGCAACTGGAAATTTGAACACCCTCTAGATTTTTTATATTACTAAATTATTGTTGTTTTCAGGGACAAAAAAATCATAACAACACTTAATATCTCAGTATCCATAGCTCAGAATTCTATGTAGGCTCATCTGGATCCCGACCATCAGGTGAGGCCACAGACGGAATCTCTTTGTGTTAAGGTCAAGTGATTGGTGATTTCATTACATCTTCAAACTTCCCTTTGGCATGTAATGAGGACAGAGATCATGGGAGATATATTAGAATTCCTCCTACCACACCAATAACGGCATTGAATTTGAATTTGACTCCATGTAGGTATGTAGTTTTAAAATAGTGAGAAAGAACTATATCTTAAAAGTAATTAGACAAAAGCTGTAAATTATTCACTTGGTGTCTCAGTCACCAACAGCATTTACTTGCTTGACTATAATTAGATGAACTTTCCTAAAGGCAAAGGCTAAGTGTTAGTCATCATGGTGGTCCTAGTGCCTTGAACCTGGCACAGCAGCAGTGTTTGGTAATACTATCTCAGGAACTGAAAACTGAAAAGAAAATGCCACAACTCTCTAACAAATATTGCTTCATGTCACAGATAAAATCTTTCAAATTAGATAATTTTTAATATTGGTTAATCAGCACTTTGAATTTTATATCAGAATTTTTTAGCATATTACTTATCTTCCTTTGATTATTAAAGATAATTTAAAAATCATTTTCTATTATTTTCTTATAAAAGATACCAGTATACACTGAACAAAAGATAAAAATAATTATATTAATATTAAACAGAACTAATGTCAGGAGCATTGATTAGAATTTCCAAACTATACAAAGGAACTAAAAGTTCTTTTATCCAAAAGATTACTATTGAAATCAAACAAATACATAGCTTCACACAACCATGACTCCCTAATTTTTCCAAACTTACATCCAATTCAAAGATAAAGTTATTATGCTTTAGATTTTCTTTTTCTAATTTTCACAGAAAAATTATGACAACAATCACGGTGTTTCGAGCTAAAAGAAACTGTAGGATTGTGATCACCACTCTGTACTTTACCTCTGGGCAAACTGAGGCTTTGAGAAGTGAAGAACAGACAACCAAAGAGCAGCAAAAGAGCCCAGGTCTCCCACCTGATGGCCAGGAGGCCAGGCTCTGCACTACCCTGCGTGTACAAAAGCCCATTTAACAATAAGTATCAGATCTTAACTTTGTGTTTAACACACAAAGTCACATATTCTTTAGTATTATTTACACCAATGACTCTTTCTATTCATATATGAAATTTAAAAACAAAAATTTAAGGTTACAGGTCATAAATATAACAGCAAATAATTTAATAAACTTAGGTAAAACAGTCATTTTTTTAAAGCCACAATAATGAAGAAAACATAAAATCAATGAACTAATAATGAGTTCAATACTGCTCAAGATGGTCTTAAGACCTCAATGAACATTTTCATTTAGCAAGTTCTCATTGTGTGTCCAGCACTGGCCAGTGTTGGTGATACTCATCCACTTGGTCCATGCCTTGTGTTATTCACATTCTGGAAGGAGGATGAGACATATCATAAAGTGTATACTCTTGGAATTCACCTTTTAGTCATGAGGGATTAAAAGGATCTGCAATTATCTTTCCTCTGTAAACAACAACAAGAAAATAGGACAAATATTTTTTTTAAAAACTCCACAAAACTTAGCCCAGGAGCATAATCTCTAAAAGAGAAGAAATGAATGAAGTGAACCTACCATACCTTCTAGTTATGAGGCAGTTTTCAGATAGTGGCACAGTGAGCAGAATCTCACACTATGTCCAGCAATCTGGTTTAAAGTGTGGGGAACGCTAAAGCAGCAAGAATGTATAAAGTAGAGTTTAATCTAGGAGAGAAGAGAATTACACAGAGAAAGAACTTGGGAAAGCTCTATAAAAGTCTCTGTGAATCTCTGAAATTGATCTGCATCTGCATAGAAAAAAACAAAGACCAGGAAAGAAAAAAATTCCTAAGAAATAAAAGTTACTAGGGAGAAGTAAAAGAAACAAGTTCCAAAGCTCATACAAGGCCAGGGAATCATTGGAGCTCTTTTCACAAAAAGGCCTGGTCTGTCTGGAAAGGGTAATACCTTAGAAATAGGATAATCTTTTTCCTAGAGTAAAAGTAATTCTGAGCCTGGCTTAAAAGAGCTTAAACCCAAACCTCTAAAATTAATCTACAAGTAACTTTTTTACCTACTAGGAAAAAAACAAAACCAACACTTTTTAGAAAAATCAACAAAATGACAGGCTCAATACAAAATTTGCAATGTCAGGAGTTAAATAAAATATTGCTAGACAAAAGAAGAAACAGAAAAATGACTCATGAGAAGAAAAAATAGTCAAAAGAATCAAGAAAGAGAAATGACAAAAATAGTGGAACTGCACACTGAAAAAGCTAAAATTGCTATTATAAATGTGCACAATATGCTCAGAAAGGTAAAGAAAAATGAACATAATGAAGAAGGAAATGGGAGATATTTCAAACAACCAAAGGCAACTTTTAGAAATAAAAATTTCACTAGATGAAATTATCAGTAGATTAGACACAATGAACAAAAAGATCAAAGAACTTGAAGACCTAGGAATAGAACATACTCAAAATTAAGTACAGAAAGGAAAACAAACTGAAAAAATAAAAGAACCTTTAGTGAAATGATTTTCAACCAGTGTCCCACACACTTGTGTGCGGTAAGAGGATCTTAGGCATGCCACGAAAATGTTTAAAGATCATTAATTAGATTATTTTAAAAGAAATTCAAAGCACAGTATTCTTTTTTTAACTCTTTTTTTTTAAAATCAATATAATTTAAATGTGCCGAGGATGTTAACTAAAGGTTCAAGTGTGCCATGTGATTTTTAAAAAGGTTGAAAAACACTGCTTTAGTATCTTATGGGATATTAAACAGTCTAGCATACAAGCATTTGGGTACTACCGTATATACTCGAGTATATATGGTAAATTGGATAAAAGGGACAAAAATTGGATAAAAGGGACAAAAAGCTTTTTGAAGAAATAATGGATCGAGAATTTCTTATTTGAGGAAAATTATAAATCTCTATCTCTAAGAAGTTCAATAAACAATGAGATGATTAAGCATTCATATACACACCCACCCCCAACACACACTCATACACCAAGACAAATCATAATCAGATTGCTGACAACCAGAAATACACGGAAAATCTTAAAAACAGTCAGAGAGGGGGAAAAATTTACATAGAAAACGATAAAAATGATAGCAGATTTGTCATTAGTAATTGTGTAAGCCACATGACACTGAAATAGCATCTTTGAAGCATTAAAAGAAAAAGCAACAAAAATTTGTACTCAGTGAAAATATTCTTCAAGATGAAGGTGAAAAATTTTTTGGCAAACAAAAGCTGAAAGAATTCTTCACTGGTATACCTGCACAGGAGAGGAAGGAAGGGAGGGAGGGAGGGGGAAAAAAAGATAAAAATGAAATTTAAATCTATGCAAAGGAACAAAGATCTCCTAAAATAGGTAATATGTGCACATATGACTTTTTTTAAACTTATTTTTATGGTATTTAAATTTCTTTAAAAGGACAGAATAAAGGAGCAATAATAATATATTATCAGAGTCATACATAGAAGTAAAATGTGTAGGTACAAATATTTGGCCACAGAAGGCAGATAATAGTTTGATCAAACATACACAGGTAGCCCCCATGTCATACAATTAGTGTGGAACTACTTAAATGGCCATACGGAAGTATAACAGGAATGAAAAGCAAGGCTCACACATGCTCAATACTAAGTTGAAACTAGTAGATTAACAACTGCATGCTCACTTAAGAGAAAACCTCAATTAAATACAAGGAGGACGACTGGGAGAGGTTTGGCTAGTTCCCACCCAAAGAGAATAATGCACAGGTATGTGGCACACTTCCTGGGTGAAGGAAACAACTACAACTTGGACTTGACTTTATAAATGTAAACTAATCATGTGTGCCCTCATAGTAATCTGAAATAAAAATAAAATAGTACAAATGGAATGGTTGTACAAGCAGACACTGTGCAAAGTGTTTGCATTAGCAGAAAAATTACAGTAGTTCTATCTTTATAATTTGTTGTCAAAACACTAAAAGTGTCTTATTATCAGTTAAAATGTGCAGAGAAATAAAACAGTAAATCTATTATTTCTTTAGTACACTAATTTAAAATATTTGAAACATCAAGTAAAACACTTAAGGAAAGGAGGTTGAACAGTGCTAGCCATCTTCTTTTCATCCTATAACTTACAATACAGAGTGAGTATCATGTTTGTACTTGAGGAATTGTCATGCTCTTTTTTCACCATTTTATCCTTTGTGCTTTCAATACTGTAAACAATCTGAGTTCCTTTAATGTCAGGTTTTCTTATGCCACTTGCTCAGACATCTTCATGCTTTTTGGCACAGCCACTTTCCTCCTCAGCATTAGTAAGTTCACTTTCCCCGAGTTACTTTGGCTGTGTGTCTAGAGCTTGTAGGATGGCAGCAGGCCAGCCTTACCACAGTCAGCTATTTCTTCTCTAACTCCACTTATGCTTCATTCAAATCTTATTTCTACCATTACCATATTATGTTTCTTTGCTGAACGGTTCTTTGTTGCCCAACCTCTATTTCAACTAACTGCTTTGGTAAAGGCTCATGTGGGGTTATCACTGGGAGGCAAAGGACAAAACCCCACTACGCATTTTGCTGTCTGAGCAAAAACTGATGCACAGTGACAAATCACCAACAGAGCATGAAAGAAGTGACATGATAGGCCGCTACTCATGAAGTGATGTGCATCTAATACTTAATGTTTTATTTTTCATTTAAGGTCTAGCAGTGAAGTTTGTATTTACGCGTGCGCACCCACACACACACACACACACACATCCATGTGGTAACCAATTTAACTAAATCCTATTAAGTGAAATTCACACACATTGGAACCATGCAAAAAGATAACTACCAATAGTTGATGTCTCTATCTACAACAGTAACTGTACATAGAAATAGACATAGAAACAAGGCCAGAAATATATACACTAAGATCTTAACTATGACATGAACACTAGGAATAGGGTAATAGCTACTTTCTTGTTTCTTCTTTTGGCTTTTCTTGTATATAGTTTTTATACAATGCAGATTTATATGTCATACTTGCACACAAAGGGGGAAAAAGGCAAGTATTATTTTTAAAAGACAGTACTAAGTCTTACATATTGCCATTTCCTGATATAGATTGCATAATTTTAAATTCATACAAACCATCAGGAAATCAAAACATAAATACATACACAAGCATATGTATGACTAGAAGGCACTATATTCAAATGTTAACGTGATTATCCCTGTGTAGTTGTAAAAAGGTGATTTTTATTTTCCTCTTTGGTATTTTAGCATTTTACAATTTTTTCTATAATGAAAATTTTTTTTTAATTTTGATATAAAATTTTAATTTGGAAAAATATGTATCTAAAAAGCAAATGGCACAGAGTTTGTTCATTCATTAACCACTTAATCAATGCTACTGTTGTACTGTCAGTACAATAAAACTGTTCTAGGAACTAGTTTTATAGTACTGAACACAACAGAGAATGTCCCTAATCTCAGGGAGCTTCGGTCTTATGGGTAGAAACATGAAGGTGACAAATAAGAAAAATATCAAAAAGTGTTAAGGGCCATTAGAAATTAAAATCAGCTGATCCAATAGACCATGACTGAGTATTTTTGCTAGGTGGAAGCTTCCCAGAACAGGAAGATTTAGACTAAAACCTGAATGACAAGAGGGACCAGCCATTCCAAGGTAAGAGAAGAGCATTCCAGGTAAATGGAACTTTGCATGAAGATCCAAGTTGGAATCAGCTTCAGAAGCTGGAGAAACAGGAAGAATACAGGTGAAGGAACAAATGGTCTGAGATGGGATGGAAGAGAGAGGCAGGGTGCAGATGGAGGGCTTTTTAAGTCCAGTTATAGAGAGTCAAGGTTTATTTTCTACTGGATGTTGAACTGGCAGGTTTTGAGTTAGAGAGAAATATATCATTTTCGTGTTTAAGAAGGTCAAATCTGGCTGTATATGAAACACAGACAGCAGGGAAGGTAAAAGTAGAAGCAGGGAGATGAGTCAGGCAACACTTAGCAGCAGGTGAGACACAATGTGGGTTGGCCTGCAGTGCCGGTCAGGGAGGTGGAAAAGAGATGAACTGAGCTATGTTTATAAAAAGAAGAAAGGCTGGTCACAGAGTGTATTATATGGGTAGGACAGATATATTTTACTAAGATGTGGAAAAACTATGGCAAAAGCAGTCTGGGCAGGTGTGAGGAAGAGCAAAGGGCACAAAATCAAAATACCTGTCTTGGCTACAAAAAGTTTGAGACATTTCTAAGGTACTTATGATAGTAGTTTCCTATTGGCACACTGATCAGATCAAATGACACACTGGGGAAAGGATTTAACTGAAAATAAGTCAACAAAGGGACTCCGTGCAGGAGTGTGGGCGAGCTTAAGACAGCCTGCACAGGGCGGTGAAGCACCCGAGGACTAGCAGCTAGCACTCTGAGACCTGAAGTGTCAGGAGAAAGGATGGCAGTGCCAGCGCCCAGGAAGAGCTGGAGCCAGGGAGAGGGATCCCTTGACTAGAGTTTTAAGTTATAAAGTTGTAGGCCAGCCACTGCCGTAACTATTGCCAGGCAGAGAAGAGAGAAGGAGAATAAACACTCTGTCTCCTTCTCCTCTTGCCCTCTCATCTTACCAATATCAACTTCTGATGGAACACAACCAGAAGCCTCCGGTGGGGTAAGCCTCCTGGGCACTGAGCAGGGGGAAAGGCAGCTTATTAATCCTGGAAAGGGAGGTTAATGGAAAATTACTAGTTCAAGAATATTTGAAACTATGGGCATGGATAGATTTACTTATTAAGATTTACTTACTTATGGAAAAGTGTGTAAATAAAGAAAAGGTGTCCCAAGGCAGAGCTTTTGGACACTCTGAACCTTAGGGGTCAAATACACCTTGAGGAGTTAGCAGAGGAGACCAGAAGTCAGTAGTATTAGGGAGGTGGGAGGAAAACAGGAGAATGTGGCACCACAGAAGCCAAGCTGAAGACCATCTCAAGAGGGGAAAGTGGTCAGTTTTACTAAGGAACTATTTTCAGATTAAGGAAGTAACAACCAAAAAGTGACTATGGAATCTGCCAATGTGAAGTCATTGGTGACATTAATAACTGCAATCTCAACAAAGAAAGAAAACCGAAAAATCTATGGAAACACAATAAGACAAAGAAAAGACAGCACCAAAGATAACTCTTTCAAGACATTTAGCTGTGGAAGCAATCAGAGAAATAAAGCAATAGCTGCAGAGAAATGCAGGGTGAAAAGCATGCCTTGTGCTTCCTAACAAGATCTGAAAAGAGAGTCAGAGGAGAAAGACGTTACAAAGGCAAGAGGGAATGGGCCCACAGCATAAGTTGCCTTTGATAAAAGCAGGGATGTTCTAGTCATTCCATTGGGAAAAACAAGAAGGATGGTATGTGTACATTCGCCTACAGGCTGACAGATTTGGTGTTGCAAGGATAAGGGACTTTCTGACTAAATGTCAGGCAGCCAGGCACCGGGGTAGTTTTAGACAGTGGGGAGCATACACATAGAGCAAAGAGCATGGACTCCCAGTCCAGATACAGTCAGGGAATTTAAGGAGAAACCAATGGATTATACCTACATGTTTTCCTCCAGGAGATTTTAATTCACTATGTGCTGGTGAAGAAAACGAGGAGATTTGGGAGTTAGGCTTAATGAAAGTTATGGTGCTAACAGATGAGGTAGGTACAAGGAAGACAGCAAGGGAACTGGGGCATTTTCAAGGGCATGCATTGGGTGAATCGTGGAATCTAAGCCAAGAAAGGGTAGTGAAGACATAAGAGAATGAGATATGTGAAGTCAAGGTCGTAAAGGCAGCCCGATTACACAGATCACAAAGTCAGGGACATGTCCCCAGACTATGTACATAAAGTATGTATAGGGAATGGAGCAAAACATTAAAAATAAAATAGCTGAGGTAGTCAGTGGCCAAAGTATAAGATGGACCATGGAAACTAATGTCACCAAGAATGATGTCAGAAGTAGTTACAGAAAGGAAGAGACTGAGCCAGACTCTAGCACAAGGTTTCTCACTGTCAGCAGTAGTGATGGTGTAGACTAGATACCTCTCTGTTTGGGGGACTTTCCTGTGTACTGCATACTATTTAATAGTATCCCTGCCTCTACTCTCCAAAGTAGACCCCAACCCACTCCTATCTCTCTGCTTTAGCTCCCTTGAGCTGGTGGTCAGGGCAGAGGGCCCCCCCTGCAGACTCCTCTTTTGGGAGTCCATGAAGGCCTGTTCCACATAGCATCGGGGTGACTAAGAAGGGTGGGCTTAGCTGTGGACACATTGCTGTCTCCCTACTTTGTAGTGAGGCATAATGGAAAAATCTCAATGTGAGACCTTATGCACCAACCACAGATCATCCCAAACCTAATTCTTATTTGGGCCTTACCAAAGGATTCTCCAGGAAATTTTACATAGTTTAAGAAAATTCCTTTCTTTGTATGGACCAAGAGAGATATGTTCGTGGCTTTTTTTCTTTTGACTTGAAATCTGCAGGGCCTTTGCACTAGTCAGGCATGACAAATTATACAGCTGCCTTTCATCTCTTAAATGACATTTGCCTCTGTGACTTAATTGCCCTCCTTCCCCTTCCACCCCTCCCATCATAGTACAACCCATGCTGAACTTTTTAGAAAGATAGTTCTTGGTAGGACCACCTTGTGCTGTCCTCTGGGTTCACAGCCTAGGCCAGTCAACCACATAGGAAAACCCATGGGGGAAGGAGAGGGGTCTAGGCCCGACCTAACAAGACAGCACCACCTGCATTCAATTGCTTCCCTCTGATTACTACTCCAAGATGACTGGTTTACCACTGGAAAATTTTTAAAGAAAATAAAAAAGAAACATGTCCCCCAAATCATAAGGCTAGAGATTTGTGGGGAAGGGAGAAGCCAAGCATAATAGAAGAGATCAAAGGTAAAGCCTACAATTCGTAATGCATCACATGGAGAAAAGTGAAAAAACAAAACTCCTAAACACAACAGATACACTGAATCCTCTTTATAAGTATTTCTCTAATTAAAAAATAACTTCTGAAAAATACATGTTTGTAAGCACATCTTTCATTACTGATAGTCCCTGACTTCCCAAAGGACTCAAGCTAACACACCTTAAGAGTTTTAAGACCCATTCAGAATGAGTGGACCCACTGGATGTTATGAGAATCATCAAAGCAGAGATGTCCTGGTCACATCTAACCAATTGCTCACTCCCTCCCTGGATAGCCACCAGAGGAAGAATTAAAAAGTTTTGACCTCACTTCAGTCTGCTATCTAAATAGGTTTATAACACTGCCTACTTTGTAAACTAAACCTTCTAAAATATTAATTCTTTAAAAGTAGCTCAATTGGAGCCATGGGAAAAGCTATAAAACATTATATAGTAAAATCAAATAAAAAGCCAATGCTTCAACAGATACAGAGCATTTCACGAGACCAGACAGATAGGGAGACATATGTGAACAATCTCCCACAGCATACAAGCAATACATTTCAAAGGAAAACCTGTCATGGAGTCCAGAATTAATCATTTTTATAATGAAACCTAGAAATTGCCATAGTTATATAGCACAGCAGGAGTTATTCACATGTGAATCATGTGGGAACAGCATTAGAAAAAAAGAGAACATTATTTCTGCTTTGACCAATTTAGATCAAGAGTCTTATGAATTTTAATCTAAGAAACATCATCAAATACATGTGGATATTTTTATGGCCCACAGAATACACATACACATACACGTTCACGTTTAATCTCATTTATAGCTTCCACAAAGACTATTTTGTATTGTTTCTCATGATCTGCCTTATTATAGAGAATAGTAAGTGCTTTTTCTCGTCATAATAATGGGGAGGAAAAAAAGAAAAAAATAGCAAGCACATTGTGTTAATATTCTCTCAAATTATTGCAAACACTATGGCTTAAAACAACACAAATTATCTCATGGGTATAGAGTCAGAAGTCCAAGACAGGTACCACTGGACTAAAAAAAACAAACAAACAAAAACAAAAAACAAAACAAACAAAAAAAAAAAACCAAGGTGTCCACAGGGCTGCAGTCCTTTCAGAGGCTCCAGGAAAACAATCTGTTTTCTTGTCTTTTCCAGCTTCCAGAAGCTGCCTGCATTTCTCAGCTTATGGCATCTTTCCAACATCAGAGCTAGCAATGGCCAGCTGAGTCTTTCCCACATTGCATCACATCACTCTGATATCTCCTTCTTCCACATTGAGAGGATACTCGTGATTACACTGGACCCACAGAATAGTCCAGGAAAATCTCCTCTATCTTTAGGTCATCTGATAACAGCCTTAATCCCCTCTTACCATGTAACCAGCATATTTCACAGGTTTCAGGGATTAGGATGTGCATGTCTTGGAAAGTGGGAGAATCAGTTTGCCTACCACAGGTACAAACTTTAAAAATCATTCCTATCACATCCCAGGAGAGAATCTACATAAAGGTATAAAAAGATTGCCCAGAAAAGACATTTTCAAAATAAGAAATTTACTAATATCTACAAAAACAAGAATTATCTACTAACCTTGCTTTATGCACATGTTCCAAAATATGTTCCCCACATATATAACTTTGAGGTAGATATTTCTAAATGTAAATCTAATGATCAAAATTCTTGGTTAATATTCTCCCAAGGCTCATCAGAAAATGTGAGGTAAAGTCCTAGACTCCTTGGCATGGACTAAAGCTTGCCACAGTTTGGGCTCAGTCCACCCTATGTCCACCACTGCTCTCCCTTACACACTCATTCTGTTGCACAAGCACCTAATGAGCACCTAGTATTGCCCATCAGTGATCCAAGTGCAGGGATACAGTGGTGACCAAACACGGCACAGTGTCTGCTGTATAAAGTCAGCAATGCAGCGGTAGGTGTTAATCAACTACTCTCTTAAAACCAATATAAAACTGTAGACCGTGATAAATACTCTACAGAAGTACAGGGTGCCCTAAGCACCTGTGGCAAAGGCAGGTGGCCAGGAGAGTGTAGAGAAGAGGAACCACTAAAAGTTAACTCTGATAAGAACACAGTTTTTCAACCTAAGAGCACATCCTTTGGAGAAGAGAACAGAGCAAACCCTTCAGTCAATGAACAACCCTGTTCATCATGCAAACTACAATACTTTATGTTCAGCAAAGTGTCCTCTCTCTCCTGGAAGGGGTTCTAACCACCCCACAGCTGAGGGGCAGCAGCACTGTGTGTCTCTGTGATAAGTTACACTACACTGTATTCTAAATAATTGCATTACTTCTGCTCCCCCAAGTGAGCTCACCAAAGCCAAAACCTGTGCTCATTCTCTCTCACCCTAGGAGTGCCAAACAGGCCAGCTGACTGAGTAACAACGATTATCATAAGTCACACACAAAATTCCCACATGATAACACTTTCCACTTACTTATCTCCCTCATCACACACTCCCAGGAAACAGATATAGCTCTGGTTCAGAAGACAAAACCAGATGCTCGTTATTTCTCACAGGAAAATTGATAAATGGATAAAGACTTCAATCAAGAGATCAAGAAAAGAACCAAATAACCCTAATGAAAATGAAAAAGTAATTATTAAAGATGTTTTATAGAGGATATAAATATATATATATATATAATATATAATAGAATAAAATCAGTAGAATTGGTAAAGATCCAAAAGCTAGTTAGTGACTTGGGAGGAAAAAAGATTAAAATTAAATAAAACATTAACACAAAGAAAATGAGAGAAGTCACAGCATATCAAGTTAGAAAGAAGACAGAGTAAACAATACACATTAAAATATATATTCTTATTCCACTCAAATAATAGAATGGGTAACATTCTAGGAAAAAAATAAAATTTCCAGGAGAAAAAAACTTTTACAGACAATAACTAGGAAAAAAGTTTTTATAAGTTGTCAAAGAATAAACAGGGGAAAAAAGATAAATCTCCAGTGGAGAAAAATTTCAAGGAATTTATGTAGCTACTCTAACTTCAAGAAAATATAGCTTAATTTCTTATTACCTGAGTGTCAGAGTACTTACAAACTTGCTTCCAAGGAATGAAGTACGGCAATGGAAGGGATGAGCAGGGAAAGTAACTTTATAGTAGAGAAACCTTAAAAATGTCAGCCACATAATCAAAGACAATATTACCAATGACAGGTTATGCTGCCTCCATGTACCTGTGATAGGAGGTGATGAGAATAGTACCTCGTCTCTGTGGTTTCTCTCCCCCAGATGCATAATGCCCATCTCACAATGAGAAAAAGGAAAGTGGGCACACTCAAATTAAGCAACATTTTTCAAAACACTGGTGCTACTTAAAACCACCAAGATCATCCAAAACAAGGTAAGTCTGAGGAACAGCCACAGGCCAGACGAGATTAAAGAAACATGATGACTGAGTGCAATGTGGTATACCTCATGGGTCCTCAAAAAGCAAACAAATACTACAGAAAATAAAATCTGAATAAAGTATTGGATCCTTAGTTGTGACAATGTACCATACTAATATAAGAACTTAACAATGGGGAAACTAGGTAAGGGCACACAGAAACTCACTTTTCTATAACCTCTGTAACCTTTCTATAAATCTATAATATACTAAAATAAAAAACTATTTTTTAAAAAAGTGGTCAAAGAACTAGAATATCCCCAAAATGAACCATAGAGTTTCAGGGCTAATATTCTTAAATAAATCTTCTGTGAAGGGAGAGAAGGTTTCTATAATTTAAAACTATTAGAATTTGACTTATGTATTTATAATACTGAAAGTGACCACTAACAAATCTTTAAAAAGACAAACACTCAAAAATACTACAGACAAATCAAAATCTGATTCTAAAAATTGTACAAGTAATCCAGAGGAGAGCAGAAAAAATAAAATAGAGAAACAAAAAACAAGATAGGGGGGACAAAAAATAAACTTAATAACTAAGACATTAATAATTACATTAAATATAAAAGGCCTAATTATTATATGCCACTGAAAAGACATACAGTAGAACCTCCATAGTTGACCACCTCCCTAAACTGAAGGACATGCAACACATGTATTCAACATACAGTAGGCCTAGGTCTTTATGTTGACCACATCTGTATGTTAACTAGTTTGTTATAGTGCCTTGGGTGGTAAACTGACAGAGGTTCTACTGTATTTGAAGAGTAGATTAAGAAAACAAATGACCAAACTAAAAGCTGTCTATAAGAAATTCATTTAAAACATAATAAATGTAAGTTGAGCCTTAAACAGATAGAAGAAGTTACAGCAGCAAACAAAAGAAAGCAGATGTGTTCTTTCTACTACACTGATAGTAGAAAAAAGTAGCTTCAGGAGAAAGAAAATAAATGGGAACACAGAACTTATATAATAATAAAATGATTCCATTCACTAAGAAGACATAACAATCCTGAATACTTACGAGCTAAACAACAAAGCTGCAAAACACTGAAGCACAAACCAGGAGCAAGACAAGAAAGAAGAAATAGATAAATCCACAATTATAGGTGAAGACTTCAACATTCTTTTCTACTCAACTAATAGGATAACTTGAAAGAAAATTGACAGGAATATAGAAGAACTCAATACACCATCAACCAATGGGATCTAATCAACATTTATACAACACAAGGATCATCAATAGAAAACACAATCCCTAAGCATCCATAGAAGATAAAACAATATCAAAAAACTTAAATAACTATGCATATACATAGTGCCCATGCAGATTTTCTGGTATTGGTACAGGGGACATCTGTGTACATCTTTGTAACCTACTGTGAAATTATAAGTATTTCAATATAAAAAGTTATTTTTAAAAGCATTAGCAGAAATTATAGACAAATTTTATTTATAAATATTTATTTTGATATAAAAAAACTGTATATTAAATCCAATACTACACTAAAAATAATACTGCACTATACCATAACTATTCAATAGATAGGTAGTGAGTGGCTACTGAACAGCGAAGGCCACTCTGTGCCAGTTAATAAATGAAGCCAGGGAGAAAGACATAGCCAGTTATTCTCACATGATATTTAGCCCATCCAGAGGCTTTTTTGTTTCACATAGTTCCATTTATCCATTTTTGTTTTTGTTGCCTACGCTTCTGTAGTCTGCCCCATGAAATCTTTGCATGGATAATTGTCCTAAAGTGCATTCTCAGTGTTTTCTTCTAGTAGTACTTTCAGGTTTCATGTTTATGTCTTTAATTCATTGAGTGATTTTTTAACATGGTAAGAGAAAGGTCTCAAGTCACATCATGATGGATTAAATTAATATACAATGTAGGAACAACAATGTGATGATGTTGAGAAGGAGATGTGGGGAAAGAGATGAGCCCTATTTGTACTCATTCCTGACTACAAAATTATTCTGGAGCAAAGATCTACAACTTAATCATGAAACTATAAATGAATAGAATAAAAAATAAATATTTTATAATCTTGAAAAGTCTTTTCCTAAGCATACTGGAAAACACAGAAGCTACAAGCAAAAAGATTGATGAATCTGACTTTCATATTGAAAAGGAAAAAGGTCAAAATACAATCAACTGACAATATTCAGTTGTGCTAAGAGTGTGGCAAAGCAGGTGTTACTTTTCCTACAAATGTGTAGGAAAATTTATTTCACCATTTGCAAAGCAGTATTAATATACAAAAGATGCACTTAGTTTGGTGTAACAATTCAACTTCCAAGAACTTATCCTATAGAAACCCACACAGGTGGACAAAGATGTGACAGATATTGTTCAGCATTCTTCCTATTAGCACAAAGCTGGGTGGGTGGGAGGGTTAAAATGTTCCTCAGTAGAGACTGACTAAATAAATTATGCTAATACAATGAAATATCACATGTTCATTAAATAGCATAAAGAATACACAAGGGTAAATGCACAGGCACGCACGCACGCGCGCACACACACACATCCATGCAACGCTGTTGCCATGGATATTATAAAGTAAGATACATACAAAATAGAATTTTTGGCAGAGTCTCATTTTTGAAAAAAACTGATACAGATACACATATGGAAAATAATGAGGAATATATGCATTTAGATATAAGCCATGAAACTATGAGAGACCATCATATGCTATGTTAGACATCTCTATGTTACTTAAACTCTTTACAAGTATACATTGTTTTTGTTACCAAAAAAAGATAAACCTAAAATTTCAACTTGCCCTTAGTGGCTATGCATCAGTTTTTCTCCAAACTCTAATAAATCCAAAATGCAATTTTATTTTATAGAACTATTTAAAAAGCTTCGCTTTTACTATAAATCAGTAAACTGATTTAGTACATCAGATTTCCTGGCTCAGTCTAAAAATCCTCTGCAGATCTGAGTAAGCACATAAATTTTGCTTTGTCTGGCGCATCCAAGAAAACAAATACAAAGAACATGAAAGGTGAATGCTAGTAAGTATTTGCTGTTTTACTTAATCAAAACTAGTAACTTTTTGCTGATGTTTCTACTGTCTTAAAAAGTGAATATTCTCCGTTGTTTCATGAATGAACTTTATGGAATCTTATGTTAATGAAGAACTTTGAGAAAAAGTAAAATTCACAATGAATAATGACTGATTTATACTAGGCTCTTCCAAGAATTCTTTGCATTTACCATTAATCCTCTTACTTTGTTCCATCTATCAAAGGCTTTAGAGCAAGGGTTTTCAACCTGTGGGTCACGACCCATAGGAACTGTATTAAAGGGTCACAGCATTAGAAAGGTTGAGAACCACTGCTTTAGAGTATACATGGTTTTAATATGACCAGAAGAGTCTAACCACAGTCAGTATTTCATTCTTAACATAAGCCTGAAACCCGAGTTGGGCAACGACTAATGACTGGGCATACCCAGAGAGTCTAGAGTTAGGGAAGATATTGAGCGGTATCATTCACCACAGTCAAAATCAAGAGAAGCCACACCACTGTCTTTTGAGTACATCAAACTGAAGAACACTGGCCCTTTCTACTATTTCATTTTTCCAATTCCTCAATTAATAAGAAGTAAAAACCAAAAAGCTATGACCTTGGGAAATATATTATTTAACATCTTATTACTTATCTACTTCTCTCTTTTGTTTCTTAGCTAACCTCTCTTCTTTTGAAAGAAGGAAGAATGAATATGTACTATCCCTTTCCTCAGTGTGAAGCACAGGAACTTAGAAGAGAACTAGAAACAAGGATGATGATGATACAACTCAAGATTCCACTGGTGTTCCACATGGAACACACTCTCAATCTGGGCGCTATGCTTGGCCAAACACATAGGAGGCCTACTTCAGCTTTTCTTCATTGGGTACAACATGTGGGTTTTATCTAAATTAGGTCTGGGCTGATTATACAGAATATGCTTTGTTTAACCCAAGTTTACTGACATCAGTTCATTTCACTGAGTTCAACACATTTATTCAGCTAATATGGAACTAATCATATTAAAGTCTTTTATTCACTTGCTATATAAATAACTTCACTTCATTCAATCCAGTATCAACAGATTATACCCTTGCACTAGAAAGTTATTTTCCAAGTCCAAATTTAGGACAGAAACTACCAAGAATGGATCTGTGCAAATCCGTTTTATTTCCAAAAACACCTGTATTAGCAGCGTATAAAGTCATCTTGCATCCTTTGCATGAATTTAAAAGTATCTTTCTAAATCAAACATTTTGAAATGTTAGTCAAATCTTGTTTTCTATTTTAGAAATTTCTGCACACGTGCAAAGCAGAATCTTATTAACAGCATATTAAACACAAGCATGTGGATTCTTAAAATTATTAGAAAAATTGTTATTTTAACATGCCCAAGAACCAATTCATATTAGTTGAGTTGCAACTGAAGTAGAGCAAAGCAATTTTATAAGCCTGATGAATGCACAGGGGGGTGGGGGGGTGGTTGAAAACATTCCTTAAATGTAATGTGTCTGTCATTCTATACCATGTCAATGTCTCAGTGATTATATCCTTTGGGCTTCCAGGATTCATAAAGAGGCTCTGCTCTGAAGATACGGTTGACTTGAAAGATTTACTCAAGCTTGCTTCAACTGCTAGCCTCTGGAATTGTTGAAACAACATAATTTTTAAACTAGTGTATTGCTAATCCCATTTTTATTGTTAACATTTGCCATTGAAATTGCTCTTTAATTGTTTGTTTCGGAATAGACACATAAAATATCATGACAGCAATATTTTGGCACGTATTGGAAAATCTGCCATGAACAAAGATTTTTTTTCAATAAAATAGAGTTTGCCTGTATTACGTGACATTAAAATGATTTATTGAAGTAAGCCAAAGCATAAACCACTGAAATAAAATGAAGAAAGATTAGAGTTATAGCAAAATCCAAAGGCTGATACAGCCAAATTCACACTTGAGATACATTTAAAAGCAATTTGGAAAGTAGAAAAGTAGAAAAAAGAATGTCCTCCATCTTGCAGATCCAGCAATTCTGTGCTCCAAAGCCAGGCCATCTTCTGATGGCTCCTGTTTTTCAGGAACCTGCATTTATTAAAATTAAGCACATCTGAACTAACTGCCTTTGTGATGTAGACCCTGTGAAGACCGCATGCTACAAATGCATTCACTCAATCTGATACAGGCTGCCTGGGCTTGCTCTCCCCTGCTTAACACAGTAGCCCAGTGCTGTCACTGAAAACGCAGAGCTCTCAGCCACAGAGGCCCTGGCAAGGGTGTACCACCAAGCTCCCAAGAAGACAACAGTGCTTTGTAAACTGTCAGCCACTTGGTTTTCTCCACTGCCTGGCCTGCCAAAGCAAGGAAACACGCAGCCGGAGCTCAGGATTGTAAGCATTCTGCCTCTTCTCTACCCTGAACATGGTGTTAGAACTCCTGGGATTCCAGATCAGACCTCTGAGCCAAGCCAGCTCTGTCTTTTACACTCCGTTCCTCTAAGTCCCTCTGGCTGACTTCAAAAGCCTCACAGATGGAAACTTGCAAGAACTCCCAGAACCCACCTTGCACCCCGTTTCAGTCCTCTAGTGACTGAAGGAGCATGGGCACTCCAGTTTCCAGCATATGCCCATGACCCCATGACCCCAAGCCCCAATCCATATCCTGACTGCATATCCTTACTGCACACACCTCCTGCAGCATAAGAGTGCTAGAAGACTTTTTTTAAGGAGAGGATTTTAAAAAGCATAATTATTGGCAAAGCCAAATAAATATGAAATGACCACACTATAAAAGCCTGCAGAATTTTGTCCCAAATTACCCTCTAGCCTCACTTTCTACCACTTCTCCATGTTCTCTGCTCCGTGTACTAAAGCACATCTGAGGACAGTTGGCCTTCCCTATTCCCAGATTCCACATTCAACAACCATGAATCAAAAAATATTTGGGAAAAAAATAATAGTGATAGTACAAAAAATTTACAAATTGTTTGTTTAAGACAGTCTCACTTTGTTGCCCTCAGTAGAGTGCTATGATATCACAGCTCACAGCAACCTCAAACTCTTGGGCTCAAGCAATTCTCTTGCCTCAGCCTCCTAAATAGCTGGGACTACATGTGCTCGCCACAACGCCCGGCTATTTTTAGAGACAGATTATCGCTCTGGCTCAGGCTGGTCTTGAACCTGTGAGCTCAGGCAATCCACCCATCTCGGCCTTCCAGAGTGCTAGGACTACAGGCATGAGCCACCGCACCTGGCTTATAAACATTTACGAATTTAAAAATATAGTATAACAACTATGTACATAGCATTTGCATTGTATTGGGTATCTCAGGTAATCTAGAAATGATTTAAAGTATATGGAGGATATACAAGGCACCTGACTAGGGAGGGTAGGGTACTAGAAGTCATCCCTCTCAGATACTGAGAGCTGACTCTACTCAGCATTCCATACACTAACCTTGCCTTCCCATCCTCCAAGATGAATTCCCTCCCTCAAGGCCCTGTTCAAAAGTCACTTCTGTGAAACTCCCCTCCTCCACTCAGCAGAGCTGGTCACTCCCTCCTCAGGATCCACAGCTGCCTACATGACCCTCCACAAAGTTCCTACCATGCTCTTACCCAGTTATGTGTTTCCATGTCGCTTTCCCTGCATCATGAATCCACAGAGCCTATACTTTAGCCATCCAGACCAAAAGGAGTCTGAAGTAGACTGTGGAACTGAAGACAGCTTATATATTTTTTCCAAAATAATAAAAATTAATTCAATTAGTTATTCATTCAACTGGTTTGAATCCATGCTTGGAGCTCTTGGTCTATCATACAGCTCCAGAAACGTCCGTGCCTCCTAAGATTCCTCCATGGCTCTTTTGTATGAACAAGACATAAATTCAAAATTCTGCTCCCTTCACCTTTTTCTTGTCTCCATGCCTGCAGGAAAAACAGAGAAGTTGCCTGCAATTCCATCCAAAGAGGTCACTTTCTTAATGAAAGATGCGCAAGGGAGCACTGCTGGGAAGAGCCCACCATAAGAAGAGCTCTAGAAAGTAGGCAGGAGGTAAGAAAGCCTGTATGCTTTAAGGATATCAGACAGAAGTTGGAAAAGTTATGAGCTAAGAGTAAGAAAAAAGCCATCAAGAAGTCACAGTAGACCACCAAGTGAACAAGTCAAATGCTGTTTCGTTGTTTTTTTAAAGGGCAGCTAGAAGGCACAATTAGCAGCCAATCATGCAGGGCCCCATACCATCTTCACATTTCATCTCATTATGATCGAATCATTGCTAGAAGTTGCCATGTGTATATACTAGACACTACATAGGCCCTTGAACTTAGAAACCAAACTGAATGGAAATCCTCAAATCTGGAAATCTATCAGTTCTAAGATGCACCATTATTTTATCAAGTACTAAGAAAGAAAAATGCTGCCAATTAAACTATGACGTCATCTCTCCTTACTCAGAATTTTTATTGAAAGAGCTCCTCTAGACTTATTCAGACATAGATTTTTATAACATATCAATCACTCTGAGGCATTTATAGAAAGGAAAATAAAACAGAAGTGAAATAAATTGGTTAAGGCAATGACAACTGGGTCACCTGGCTGAAAGCAATTGTAAAATGTCACTAAATTGGAAAGTATCTCTCAGTTTCAGAAATGTTAAAATCTGAAAAAAATGTGCATCATAAAAATCAATAAAATACTATATTATGTCTACCTGAGTAATAAAAATTTTTAAAGGACAAGATAGAAGTTCACAGGATAACTGCTACAAAGACATTTCATTGATTCAAAAACGTATTTATACAGAGAAAAACAGTTGAGATTATTCAACCCAAGAAAGAACAAGTAGCATAGGAATTTAATAATATAGTATACTTCAAGGACGTCAAAGTCATTCCAACTCTTTTCTTCTTTACTGTTTGGCAGCAGGATCTCTTTTTTAGAATAATATGCTATGAGGAACCTGAGCATGGAGTTGTTCTGGTTAGAAAAAGAACATCATTCTAGACACGGCCGTGAGGCCGCAGGTCCTGATATGCAGACCAGATGTCACCTTCCACCCACTCCCCACAATAACCATACCACAATGATAAGAGTTTAAATGGTGGCATTAATCAATTAATTAAAAATTTATTGTGGTTTATAAAATATCAAGCACTTGCTAGGTGCTCAGTATACAAAGATTAATCAAGGGGTTTTGGTAACTACAAGAAGGAATTTTGTAGTTTAGATTTTTAGATGTTGAGACAATTACCAAAGGATAGACTGAGAACTTTCCATCAGTCACACCAAGTGCTTTATTGACTTAGCAGGTTGGAAGCCCTTCTCCCCAAGCACAGGGATGAATCGCATCCACCCATTAAGGCCCATACTAGCTCTGCAGGGTCTACACAAGTCTCTTTCCAAACATGAGCCTAAAGTGGCTGAGGATGGACAGCTTTGCCCCATGCCCAACCATCTGGCCAAACTCAGCAGTTTTGCTACAACACTGTCCTCCACCACAAATCCACCTGCATAACAAATTAGCAAGTAATGTGCATCCTACGGAAGGTGGGCAGACACATGCCACCGGGCAAATGTAAAAGTTCCCATTAGACAGCTCTGGGCTCCCCACTTCTCTATCTCCCTTTTCTCCTTATGCTGTCTCTAAAATTCCCTTTTACTCTACTAACCTGTTCAGTCCAGACTCTAATTTTGCATATTCCACTTAGCAAAGCAGCTGTCATCTTGTCACTTGGGCACACTTTGGGAATACTACCCACTCCCACCCCTAAACCCTATCCAATGCAAACAGCTCAGCAACCCCATTAACTCCCCCCAAAGGAGCTTCTCAGAGTGATCTGCAGCTGAGAAAAGGACATGACAGCACACCAAAAAAAATATAAATATTTGAAGATCATTAATAAAAGTTAATTTTCCATTGGTAGGATTATCAGATTACCACAGCTAATGCTCACTGATGACCAAGGTAGGCTAGACCAGTCTTAAAGGGGACATGTCCTCTCCTTTGTCCCTTATGCTATCAGTGAGCAATGAAGGTAAAGTTCATAGTAAGAGGAAATAAGAAACCCAGATACAACAGAATCTGTCCTTGGCCACAAGCATTTCTTTGCTATAAGCACAATTCAATTTTCAGCCTAATTCACAAATCTATAATTAGGGATTTAGCAGACATGAAGAAAATCAACTCTGCATCCCATTATATTTCTCTACAAATAAGAAACATAATGAGGCCAGGCGTGGTGGCTCACACCTTTAATCCTAGCACTCTGGGAGGCCGAGGTTGGTAGATTGCTTCAGCTCATGAGTTCAAGAACACCCTGAGCAAAAGTCTCTACTAAAACTAGAAAACTGAGGCAAGAGGACTGCTTGAGCCCAAGAGATGGAGGTTGCTGTGAGGTATGATGCCACGGCACTCTACCCAGGGTGACAGCTTGAGACTGTCTCCAAAAAATAAAAAGAAAGAAAGAAACATAGATGAAACATTTTCCTTAACAGATAGTTTTCAATTTAAGTTGTATTCTGGGAATAGAAAAATGATGTATAGAAGCTATCTAAGTTCTGAAGAAGGCAATTTGATGACCATAGGCATAAAACTACTATCCAGTAATACACAGTCAGAGGGCTTCAAATCGATGAAAATTCATACTGAAGTGCAACAATAATCATTCTTTCCTCCCTCCACAGAACAACCTCAGATAAAGTATTATATGCTAGAAACCACATTTTTATTATTATTATTTTGTGTGTGTGTGTGGTTTTTGGCCAGGCCTGGCTTTGAACCCGCCACCTCCAACATATGGGACCAGCGCCCTACCCCTTTGAGCCACAGGCGCTGCCCCTTATTATTTTATCATTTTATTTAGAGATAGACTCTCACTCTGTTGCCCCAGGCTAGAGCGCCCTTGTATCCTAGCTCACAACAACCTCAAACTCCTGGCCTCTGCCTCAGCTGGGACTACAGGCATGGGCCTTCACACCTGGTTAATTTTTAGTAGAGATGGGATCTCACTCTTTCTCAGGCTGGTCTCAAACTCCTGAGCTCATGTAATCCACCTGCCTTGGCCACCTGGAGTGCTAGGATTATCGTGCATATTTTTATCTATAATAAAAATAAATAAATAATAAATAATAAATAAATAAATAAATAAAAGGCATAAGCCACCACACTGGCCAGAAAACACATATTAATACAATAAAAGTCAAATCTAAAGGATTGGTGAAAAGAAGATAGGCCATTAAATTATATCTGTATAAATATCAGAGTTTGACATACATTTCTAGATAAGCACGCTGTAGTCTGAAGAGGTTAAGTGAGACAATAAAGAACATACAATACTACTTTAGGGCATAGTCAGAGTTAGCAGAATCTTAAAAATTTCAAAAATCCGCTTGAGTTTCAAATGCACATTTCCTTTCTTACCAGAATCACTTCAAAAATCAGTGGGATCAGTTTGCTTTCTTCCACAAGTCTGTTAAAAAACAGAAACATAACCACATGTTAGATAATGTATATTTAAACTATTGCCCTGATACAGAGCACTGCAGGCCCCCCCATTTTGTTGCCAAAATTCTGTGACACTGAGCCACAGCTATTAAACCCAAGAAATACAACGTTTCTTTGCTAATGATACTAGCTTAGCCTTATTGATCTGTAGGAAGTAAAATCTCAAAAAGATTTTTAATTTTAAAAAATATTTTTAATGTAAAAATTAATTTAAATTCACAATTATCATAAAGACTATCAAAACAGGTAATGTCAGCAGAAATAATGCAACCAACCCTCACTGCACAGTTAAATCATAAGCATGCCACAGTGTGATTCTTAATATATGCCTCATTAGTTGTCTGCTCATCATTAAGAAATTAACATATAATGAATTTTAATGATTTTTAATTGTTAAAAATTTGGACACCAATTACTAGTAGATTCTAGGCACTTTTCCTCAACAAATCTACTTACAAATTATCAATTATAACAGAAGATTTTTTAATGCAATTTAAGAGAAAACATCCTTGATAAAACCTAAACCATTCAAAAGTCAGTATCTGAATCTTCAAATACACCTTTAGTGCAGGATACATCAAACGTTTTTTCTGTACTAGGCCACACAGTAAATATTTCAGACTTTGCAGGCCATGCTGTCTCAATAGCAACTATATAATTCTGTCATTGTAAAGTGCAAACAGCCATAAAAATACACAAACAGGCATGGCTGTGTTCCAATAAAACTTTATTTACAAAAAACAGGCAGTGGTAGGACAGTGCTTGTTGCTCAGTTGGTAGGGCACCAGCCACATATACCAAGGTGGGCAGATTTGAACCCAGCCAGGGCCTGCTAAACAATAATGACAACTGCAACAACAACAACAGAAACAGCCAGGCGTTGTGGTGGGCGCCTGTAGTCCCAGCTACTTGGGAGGCTGAGGCAAGAGAATAGCTTAAGTCCAAGAGTTAGAGGTTGCTTTCAGCTGTGATGCCACAGCACTCTACCAAGGGTGACAAAGTGAGAGGGTGTCTCAAAAAAACAAACAAAACAAACAAACAAACAACAGGTAGTGGGCCATGGTTGGGCACAAGTTATAGTTTGCTGACTTCTGCTCTAATCAAAAAAAAAAAAAAAAAAAAAAATTCCTTTCTACTGTTTTATTGGAATGAACTTTGCATGATACACTACAGAGTTTAAGATAAGCATGCTGCATAGGTTGTAGGTGAGTGCAATTGCCTATTTCACAGAAAATACCAGGTGTATGGAAAGGAAATTTTGTCATCTGGCCTCCCAGAAGCATGATAAATCCTCCGAGACTAAGTGAGCAGACACTCATATCCCTAGGCAAACCTGAAAGTCCCCATTAGACAGCTCTTGCTCTCCACATGAAGCTCCTTACACCAAAAAAGATCACAATGTTGGCAAATATTTGTTAAGAGAAAGTGAGACACAAAGAGATTTCTCAAAGACTGAAGCACTTAGCAAGGTCTACCTTGGTACCTAGCAAACATAAATGGCTTGCTATTCAATGTAGCATTATCCACAACAGGCAAGATATGTTCATCAATGGACAAATGCATAGAGGAAACATGGTATATATATACATGACAACTTGTCAGCCTTAAAAAAAAAAAAAAATAGGCAATTCTGTCATTTGTGACAGAGGACATTATGCTAAGTGAAATAAGCCAGGCATAGAGAGACTAATACTGCAGGGCATCACTTATGTGTAAAGTGGCAAAATGAGGAACTCACAAAAGCAGAAAGTAAACTAGTGGTTACGAGCATGGGTAGGAGGCAGATGGGGACAGGGGAGATACAAGTGAAAGAGTACAAGGCTCATTTAGACAGGAGGAATAAGTACTAATAAAGCCTTTTATTAAATACTATAGTGTGTAATTAAAAATGATAATAATAATGCATTTTATAGCCAAACTGTTAAAAGAGTAGATTTCAAATGTTCTCAAAAACAAAAAAATATGTGAAGTGATAGATGTTAATGAGTAAATACTCACTGTAGGATTTACTCATCCCAAAATGCATATACATGTTATACCCTTATACTGATAAATATTTTCTGTAATGTAGTCTCCTTAAATCTATGGATATCATGTGTTCTATCTACAACACCTGGTTAAAAAACAAAAATCAAAAAGCAAGGCATTTTGTCCATTACTCAACACATCACAGCCCAATACTAAGTGTGACACCCTCGGACAGTCTTTGTTTTATTGTTTTTAACTGGAAACATGCTTTTGTTTCCCACTTATTGGTCACTTCCCAGGATTTAGAAAAAGACTGCGTCAGATAATTTTAAATGATTGCAGTCACGTTTGTTCCTTACTTGCTTTAGAGTTCCTCTGGTGGAATCACATTTAAGGTTTAGTTCATAAGTCATAGAAGGAAACATAGAAATCTTTTTAGCTAAAATTTGATTTTACTTAGCTCAAGTTCCCTTCTTATTTACCAGGAAATATAATATGTGGCTCTAAGTTATGTTAGTAAAGACAGGCTCATGACTCAGACAGAGCACCTTTCATTTGATGCAGTACTTCAGCGAGTAGCTCTGGTGCTCAGGCCTCTCTAGACCACAGATGATGAGGCTTAGCTCCAAAATGAAGTTGAAGTTGATGCTGCTGATTCTCAGGGAATTATTCAGACAGCAAGTCTTAAATCATCATAGCACCCCTTGGAAAATAATAAAGCAAAAGCCATCTTATTTGGGAGGTACCCTATTGTGGTTGGCCACCATGATTTAAATCGCCAGTATCATTTTACTACATAGGCCTGTTATATTCCAAATCCTAAAACAATGAACTGTCTACGGTTTATGGACAGCCCGAAGGACAGGAAGTGAAGAGATTCATCTAAATTTTTTAAAACCAAAACTAAACGAAACAGAGATATTTTTGAAATGATCCACAATCTTCAAAGAACTGTGAACATATTAACTATGTTACAGTATACTTTTCTTTCTTTATGTTAGCTGTCTAAGCACAACATGTATAAATAATTCCAGATGGGTAAATTGAAATATAGTTTCCAAATGTAGTTCCTGAGACTACTTTACCTTGGGGTTTGTTTGTTTCTCCCTTAACAGTGTAATTTAATGATAGATTGTGTGTTCCCTATAAAATTTTGTCTCAGAAGATTCACTAGGATATTGTATATTATTAACAAAGGAGGTACTGTTTCAACTGTAAAATTTGGAATAAACTCCTGAAAGTTTTTAGAACATATTGTTTGACATTCTAACTCCCTCCTGCCCTAAAGTATATATTGCCCTTAATGTTACCAAATTTTTAAAATGTATTGATATTTTATAGTTTATTCATCAATAAACAATATTTAAAATGCCATCTATTTAAATACTATCTGAATTATTTCACTGAGATTTATCTATGGAAGCTGAAGGCACAATTTGACCTGGAAGAGGATTTCATCACAAATATGCAATGATTACTAATTAAAATGCATACCTTAAATGATGGGACAATACTTTTGATATAAGAAAGAATACTTGTTTTGACATAAAGTCATTAGCAGTAGCCTATGATAGCCTTGTTTTTCTGTATTTTATGGCACTGTTGCCTTTCACATACATTGAAAACAAAGGATAAGTACTGTTATTGAAGAAATGATGAGGTTCATACACTGGAAAGGAGTGCTTCGTTTCTCAGAAAAGGTGGCAGCACGAAGGGTGGCCTTTCTGTCAGGCTAGGAAGCAATAGCCTCTGGAAGAAGCCAAGAACAGGTACTTTCAGGAAATGGCAAGGAACAGGAAATTCTGCCAGCAAGGTGGCTGAATATACATATTTAATAAACTACTGAGTTGCCATGAAAGTATCTATGAAGGAGAAACGTGTATGCACAGTTGAGCTTCCTGCCCCTTCATAGGTCACATGTACAAAAAATGGCAATATTAACATGGAGTTTTCTGTCCTCTGACTTGAAAAGGTGAAGCAGAGAACACAAAACCCTTACTTCCCATCCTCCATGGACTGGTCACTGGCCTCTTACCAGGAAGGAATGTTGGTCTAAAGCACCGGAAGGGAGGGAAGATTGGTTTCTGTTTAGACCCTAAGGAAGAAAGCCTAATAGCAGGCCGGGAGGAAGTATAACATGGCCAGTCTCACTTTCCATCTCATCAAGGCCGGCAACTCCGTTTTAAGGTTTCTCTGAGGTCCTCTTGGCCACAGTGGGTCCATTCAGTCGGTCGGGGACTTAGGATTTTATTTTAGTTCACTATATGAAGTAAATCTGGTGATTTTATATAAATTACTAGTTGCAACTTAGGAAAAGTAAGAATAGTTTTGGTTTTATTCTTTTTTGAGACACAGTATCACTATGTCACCCTTGATAGAGTGCCGTGGCATCACAGTTCACAGCAACCTCCAACTCTTGGGCTTAAGTGATTCTCTTGCCTCAGCCTCCCAAGTAGCTGGGACTACAGACATCAGCCACAATACCCAGCTACTTTTGGTTGCAGTTGTCATTGTTGAGCACGTCTGGGCCAAGCTCGAACCTGCCAGCCTCAGTGTATGGGGCCGGCACCCTACTCACTGAGCTACGGGCACCAAGTTGAAATGGAAGATTAACTCCACTTCTATTCAGAGAGCTACAGAAGTAGATTGGGCTGAATTTCATACTATCATTAACATTTTTAAAACTTTCCTTTAAAATTTAAGAGTTTTTCCCCAAGACTATGTAAGGATGAACCCAGAACAGAGTTAAAAGGAAAGAAAAGTCCCTCTGGCCCTGTGCCACCATAATTCCCATCTATCCAAAGAACAAAAGAGCTGGGAGGACATGGAGGGAGAGAAGGCAAAGGACCTCTGCCTGCTCTGTGCTCAGTTTTGAAAATAAAGAAAGGAGACCAGAAGAGTGACAAGACAGGAGATCACTATGGCCTTCGGAGCTGCCCTGCCTTGGGTTTGCTTATTTGCTTGCGATTTTCATCAACCCCTGTATGGAAAGAGAAGATATATGAAAGGCCGCAAGTCTAAATCCAGGTCCCATGAGCCAGCTCCATCCAGGGTGGACACTGTCCTCCCAAAGCATCTTTCCATCCACTACCTCTATTTCAGGCATTTGTCTTGTCATAGTGATTTTACTGAGCAGAGAACCTTTTCTTTCTGGAAACTACCTCAGAACTAAATTTATGATTAACACTACTGAGCCCTTGCCATGGGCTAATACTATAAATTCAAAGTCCATGCCCTCAAGTGGGTTAACAGAAAAATAAATATCAAAGGGAATTAACTTGTAAAACAGACACACAGATGCACAGAATGTAACAGAACAGACAGGAGGAAAACCTCACTAGTACAGACAGATAAGAGAAAGTGTTCATGAGCCTTAAAAAAACATTAGGAATTATCCAGTTAGTGTAGGTGGAGGGGGCAGGTGTACATACATGGCATGGAGAAGTGAGGTCAACAGCAGGGCCTTAAATTTCAAAAAGGTTAATGTGAAAGACTGAACAGAGTGATGCAGCCTTGAACTCCATGTTAAGACATTGGTTTCACCCTAAATGTCCCCTAACTTCTGAGGATTTTAGGCAGAGCAACACCATTGGATTTGCTATTCAAACGCCAATCTGACTGTAACAGGAAAACTTAACTAGGAGCACAGGTCTATGACAAGATTACTATAGAAATTTGTAAGATTATGTTCATGCCCACTGGCTCTCATGATAAAAAAAAAAAAAAAAAAATCAAAAACTGAAGTTTGTGACCGTTTTAAAACATGACCCCATCAAAATATGATGAAAAACAGGGCATTAGCACAGTACCTGCTCATAAGCTATTTGCAGTGTCTGACTAACCTGGCAGATGCCGCCTCAATGAAGGGAGTGAATTTCATGTCAGCAGGATACCCCCATGCAATGCACCGAGGAGGGCACAGCATCACTTCTGCAGCATTCTGGCAAAAATGCATAACCTCAATCTACCATCAAAAACATCAGAAAAACCTAAATAGAGGGGCATCTTACAAAATACCCAGGACACTTCAGAAGTGTATGGTCATGAAAGACAGAAACTGTCCCAGACTAAAAAGATCTGAGGACTAAATGCAACGTGGGATCCTAGATTAGATCCTGAACCAGAAAAAGGACATTAGTCGGAAAACGGGCAAAACTGGAGTATGATCTGCAGTCTAGTTAATAGTACTATACAAACATTAACTGCCTGACTTTGATATCTATACAGCAGCTATGTGAGATGATACTATCAGTGAAGGCTAGCTGAAGGGCACAAGGAAATTCTTTGTACTGCTTTTGCAACTTCTCTGTAAGGCTAAAATTATTTCAAACTTTAAAACTTTTCTTACATGGCTCCTGAGTTCTTTGACTCCTCTCTTTGAGAGGAGGAGTCTGTCTTCTCTCTGTGAGTCTGGGCATGTTTATGACTGTTTTGACCAATATAGTAGCTTGGAAGTGACACTGTGATTTTTGCTTAGATTCTGTGTCTTTTTCTGAATTTTGTTTTATACTAATTCATAAAAATATTTGTTCTCACTACCTTTTGCTTGATAACTAAATACTCCATACTTAGTGGCATAAAGCAATAACCATTTTATGAAGCTTGTAGATTACCTGGATCACAGATTTGAGCAGGGTGTGGCGGGGATAACTTGCTAAGAAGATACAAAAGCCGGGCATGAGAGTGACAAAAAAGAGCTAGGGGCTGCCAACGTCTAAAGGCTTCCGCACTCACATGTCTGGCTCCTGGGGTGGGATGACTCCAGGGAAGACTCAGTTACTTCTGTTGACTAGAGTACCTGCTGCTGCCCTCTCCACATGGTGTGGCCTCTCTCAGCATGGCAGCCGGGTGGCCCAGAGAGAGGTCTAGGGAGAGGTCCAGGGAGCGAGCACCTAGAAAGCAGGCTCCCTGAGAGAACCAGATGGAAGCCGTGTGTTATTACATGACCTGGCCTTGCAAGTTACACAGCATCACTTCCATGTGTTCTTACAGGTTATCTAAGCAGTCCAGATTCAAGTGGAAGATAGACTCTATCTCTTAGTGGGAATGGCACAGCCAGCCTACAGGAAAGCATGTGGGATAGAAGATATTTTTGCAGACATCTTTTTGAAACATGATCTGCCACAGTATTGGTCTGCAACAAATAGAAGTTTTAAAAACTGCTTCTTCACCACAGACAGTCTGAGTAGCACTAGTTTACAGAAGTAGAAAGATCAGTTAATAGGTTACTATAGGCCAGGTATATAGGTGGCTTACACCTATAATCCCAGTACTTTGAGAAGCCAAGGCAGGAGGATTGCTTGAGGCCAGGAGTTCAAGATCAGCCTAGGCAACATAGTGAAACCCTCTAACACAGGAGTCCTCAAACTTTTTAAACAGGGGGCCAATTCAACGTCCCTCAGACTGTTGGAGGGCCAGACTATAGTTTAAAAAAAAAAAAAAAAAAAAACTATGAACAAATTCCTATGCACACTGCACATATCTTATTTTGAAGTAAAAAACAAAACGGGAACAAATACAATTCACACCGCTTCATGTGGCCTGCGGGCCGCAGTTTGAGGATGCCTGCTCTAACAAAATAAAAATAAGTAAAATTATCCAGGTGTGGTGGTTAAGTGCCTATAGTCCCAGGAGGCTGAGGCAGGAAGACTGCTTGTACACAAGTGTTAGAGGCTGCAGAGAGCTATGACCATGCCACTGCACTCCAGCCTAGGTGACAGAGCCAGATCCTGTCTCTAAACAACAAAACAAAAAGAGGTTATTACTACAGTGATCCAAGGGAGACATGATTGAGGGCCTTATATTAGTTTGCCACCGTTGCACAACAAATAACCACAGACTTAGCTGCTCAAAGCACCATCCATTCAATGTTCTATAGCGCAGAAGAGCAGCTCAGTTGGGTTACCATCTCAGACGATCACAAAGCTAGAGTCAATGATTCAGATGGGCAGTCCTAGTCTAGAGGCTGGGGGTGGAGGGGACCCCCTCATTCCAATCTCATTCTCATAGTTGGCATAATTCAGTTTCCTATAAAAGTTAGAGAACTTAGATCCCTATTTCCTTGTTGACTGTCAGCTAGAGCTCTCTCAGCACCTAAAGCCACTCACATTCCTTGCCACATGGGCCCCTCAATCGCAGAACCAGCAAGAGAGGATCTCTTCCACATCAAATCCTTTTTAAGCTCCAAATCTCTTTGACTTCTCTGTCTCTTACTTCTAAAACGGATTTAAAGGGCTCATATGATAGGTTAGGCCCACCCATGTATCCTCCATATTTTAAGGTTAACTAATTTGGAACCCTAATTACAACTGCAATATCCCTTTATAACAGCACTTAATTAGTATTTGGCTGGAAGAATGTGTGTATATGCCAGCAACTGGGAATCTTAAAGGCCCTCTTAAGAGTTCTGCCCATCACACACTGGAACTTGCCCACTTCCCCAGTTCATTCTTATACCTGCCTCCTTTTTAAGAAATAATTCATATTTGATTCTCCAAATAAGCTGCTTCTAGCCAACTTGTATACAAACCTGAAATAGAAGCTGGACATTGTTAAACTTTCCAACAATGCTAGTTAAGTGTTTTAGATTTCATATTTGTTCAGTAGCTGAGCACTAGACTACAAAGAAAGCTTCTTCAGTTACATAATTTACCAGTCTGGTGGACCAACGATAGGCATTTTAAATTAAAAATCTCTAACATCAAGCTGAAATTCAAATTCTTGGTTCACTGAATCAGCTTCAAAAACAAATGGTTTCATAATGTTTAGTTGTGGTATGATATTATGTCTACCCTGAAAACAATAACATTTGTGATATTTCTCCTTGAAACATTTGCCCTTGTCTGCAATGCTAACTAATCCATTTGCAGGGAACTACAGAAGTCTTGCCAATAAAGGAACACATATGAGGAGTTAGTTTTCACAAATAAAAAGGAGGAACAGGGTTGAGATTCAGCAGCTTTAGCACAGATAAATTTTAGATTTGGTCATTTTACAAAGATCCATGGAGTTTTCCTTATGGCCAGTCCCCACTTCTTCCCAGAAGCATTTTATAACAAAAGACCAAAAAACATACACAATATAAAAATAACTTAATCCGCGTTACAAGGCTGACTGCCTCATTTGTGAAGAAAGTCTCAAAATTAAGTTAGAACATAAAACTATACTAGAATGTACCTCCTATTTCAGGAAAGCTTACCTTGCCTAATACAGCATGACAAAGATATGAATTTGAGTAAAAGAAAATTTAGTCAGGTTAAAAGCAAGTGTGTTCCAATAGAAAGGAAATTTTATTTATTTTACTTTGTTATTAAATCATAGCTGTGTACATTAATGTGATCAAGGGGCACCCTACACTGGTTTTATAAACAGTTTGACACATTTTCATCACACTGGTTAACAAAGCCTTCCTGGCATTTTCTTAGTTATTGTGTTAAGACATTTAACATTCTACATTTATATAACAATTTATAAGATAACAGTTCTACATTTATATAACAATTTATAAGACATATAACATTCTACATTTATATTCTACATTTACTAAGTTTCACATGTACCCTTGTAAGATGCACCATAGGTGTAATTCCACCAATCACCCTCCCTCTCCTCCTTCCCTATATTCTTAGGTTATAACTGGGTTATAGCTTTCATATGAAAGCCATAAATTAGTTTCATAGTAGGGCTGAGTACATTGGATACTTTTTCTTCCATTCTTGAGATGGTGCTGGGTGAACTGGCTGGCAACCTGTAGAAGACTGAAACTGGACCCACACCTTTCACCATTAACTAAGATAGAGTCTTGCTGGATTAAAGATTTAAACTTAAGACATGAAACTATAAAAATACTAGAAGAGAGTGCAGGGAAAACTCTTGAAGAAATCAGTCTGGGCAAATATTTTATGAGGAGGACCTTCCCCCCACCCCACCCCGGGCAATTGAAGCAGCTTCAAAAATACACTACTGGGACCTGATCAAACTAAAAAGCTTCTGCACAGCCAAGAACACAGTAAGTAAAGCAAGTAGACAGCCCTCAGAATGGGAGAAGATATTTGCAGGTTATATTTCCAACAAAGGTTTAATAATCAGAATCCACAGAGAACTCAAATGTATAAGCAAGAAAAGAACAAGCGATCCCATCGCAGGCTGGGCAAGGGACTTGAAGAGAAAATTCTCCGAAGAAGACAGGCACTCAGCCTACAGACTTATGAAAAAATGGTCATCATCTTTAATCATCAGAGAAATGCAAATCAAAACTACTTTGAGATATCATCTAACTCCAGTAAGATTAGCCCATATCACAAAATCCAAGACCATAAACGAAATTTATGTTACAGTAACAACTTTGCAAAAATGCTTTTACACCCA
>CAUYPK010072950.1:0-14724 GCA_963574355.1 Loris lydekkerianus | reverse complement strand
TCTTTCATGTTTACATGGATGGAGCTGGAACATATTCTTCTTAGTAAAGTATCTCAAGAATGGAAGAAAAAGTACCCAATGTACTCAGTCCTACTATGAAACTAATTTAGGGCTTTCACATGAAAGCTATAACCCAGTTACCACCTAAGAATAGGGGAAAGGGGGAAAGGGAGAGGAGGGAGGGGGGAGGTGGGTGGAGGGAGGGGTACTGGTGGGATTACACCTGCGGGGCAGCTAACAAGGGTATATGTGAAACTTAGTAAATGTGGAATGTAAATGTCTTGGCACAGTAACTGGGAAAATGCCAGGAAGGCTTTGTTAACCATTGTGATGAAAATGTGTCAAATGGTCTGTGAAGCCAGTGTATGATGCCCCATTATCATATCAATGTATGCAGCTATGATTTAATAAAAAGAATAAAATTAAATTAAAAAAAGAAAAAAAAAATGTCTTGAGTACCATTTTGGCTTGAAAATTAAGTAGTTAGAATGCAAAGGAATATCTTCCTTTATATCCTTAGGTATGTGCATTTGTATGACTTCTCAAGACATGCAAAGTATTTATTCGCTATTGAAACTCGGCAAGAAAATTAGTCCATTCCATTTGAATAGTACTAATCTTTCCTTATGAAAGATATTAAATTACCTTAGACAGTGAAGCAGTAATGAGATAGTATAATTTATGCCCATATTACTAAAGTTTTAATTAATAAAGAAATATTACAGAATTATGCCAAAAATCTAGTAAAATCATGTTTATAAAAATGATAATGTACTAAATTTCTTTTAAGACCCATGTTAATAACCTAGGGTTGTAGTTAGGGCAATAATTTAAGAAACTATATTTTTAAATATAGTTATTCTGGATACAAAATGCCAATAGTAGTTGAATTTTTTTAAATTATCGAGGTGATTACCCCTACTTTAATAGTAGTGTTTATTTAAAGACTGTTTATGTAGGTTGACACATAGCAGTGTTGTGTGTTCATATGAAGACTATTCCTGCCTGTAATACTTTACTTACGTTTAAAATTATTTTTTCTACCTAAAGATTCTGAGATGTGAAACTTCAGCTTCTGTAAGAAAACAAGGCAAAATTCATTAGAAACTTGGTGGAAAATTCCCCAAATTCCCCTTAATGTACTTAAGCTATTACAAATACTTAACTTTCTTTTGTCCTTTATAACTTTTATTTTTATTTATTTATTTCAAAATATTAAGAAGATATAAATGTTTTTCTTACACAGATATTTTGTGTTAAATATGCTTCAGTCACAGGTTTTAGTCTTCCTATATCCAGAATAGTATTCATTTTACCTAATCCTTTCTTCTGGATTTGCAATGTCTTTACATCTCTTTGTGCTTTTATGTATCCATCGTTTAATTCCTATTTCTTATTTTAACTTAAAAATAAACCTCCTTAAAAAGCAATTCAAATGATAGTTTTTTAAGGTTATAAGAACATAATACACGGTGTATAACAACGAAACAGAGATTTGTATTGAGATTATGGTGATTGAGTTTATGTGTTTTTAGTGTATAAACCGTTCCCTTTATATTTGAGTCTGTGAGAGTCATATAATAAAGTGATTAATATGAAGGCCATGAATGTTAATAATTAAGATGAAATTCTAGTTTGAACACCCCAGCAGTTATTAGTCTTTAGCATTATTCAGGATGTTTAATCTTTCTTTTATTTAATTTCTTTATTTTCACAAAATATATTTATCCAAAATGTAATAATGAAAAAAATAGTGAAAGAATTTGTCTCAAATAATATTTTAAAGTATTTTTAAAACTCTAATCACTCATAAAGTAAGCCATTTCTTTCTTCAAAGATCTCTAATAGAGAAGTTAATTAAAAGTTTGCTGCATTCATTTTGATATTAAATTAATAGTTTTAATTGACGTGTCTATACTATAAGAACTTGCACATACAGTATATTTATTTGAATCTTTTAGAATAGAGTCTTTTTTTGTGTTCATACCTGCTATTAAGTCACAGTTCACCCCTCTACTGAGTTCTGATGAGATGCTCAAGCTGCTATTGTGATATAATTTATTGTATTTTTTACAGACAATAATTAAAAGTGAACTCCAATTAAATGTTTCCAATTCAATTTAAAAATAAGTCATTGACTAAAGACAGAAAACAAAAGAACACATAGGACAGTGTGTAATGTTTTTTACACCAATGTTTAAATACAGTAGAACCTCTGAAAGTTGACCACCCAAAAGACTGTAATAAAGTGGTCAATGTAAAGAATTAATCCTGCTGTAGTGATACGTACATGTGGTTCATGCCCAGTCCATGAAAATTCTCTCCATTTAAGGAGGTGGTTATTGTAGGCAGGAAGCCGCCTATGAAGGTTTTACTGTATTTGTAAAGAATCCTAATTTGTTTGAATCTGTACAAACTTAATCATTTAAGATTTATCTTCACCTGCTTTATAACATAACATTATTGATTACTAGCTTAAAAATTACCCTTAAGAACTGAAAAGAATATTGTAAATCTTTATAGATATCTCCTTTTATGCTTGATGACAGTACTATTTTAGTGGCCTCCAAATAATTGCTAAAAATACAAAAAAAAAGAGGAAAAAATATCATTTTGCAACCCTAAAAATAAGATTTTTCTAAAACAAAGAAAAGTTTGTGTCACCAAATGTGCAACTTATACTTTTACTAATTTAATATTCAGTTGTGGAAGTTGTATTATGTAGAAGCATACTAAATAAAACATTGTAAAATATGTTACAAAAACCATATACACGGTAAGATTCAATTTTGCAATATGCAGAAATAGTTCAAATAAATATGTAAATATACTTCAAATAAAGCATTCAAGAATGAGTACTCCAATCAATCTAAAGCCCCTATTTCTTATTCTTGTTATTGTTCAAATATACACAGCCTAAAGCATTATTTAAAATCCCAAAGGAAAGTTTTTATATACTATAAACACTTCAAAGTAGTTTAAATATCTTTAATTAAATAAAATGTATTGTGTTCTGTTTTTAATAAAAATAAAATTATCTTGAAATCAGGGAAAATACAAACAACTATACATAGTTATTATTTTTATTAAAATGCTTTTCTAGAACTGTGCCTGTACCAATTCTTCTTTTAATATAATTCAAAAACATGGCTAAAACTTGTTACGCTCATACTAAAAAATGCATATGGTCTGATATTTTGTACTACTTGCATCTTAAAAATTTTGTCTCCTACAATCTTTTACATGTTCCTTATAAAACTCATGAACCAAAAATAAAAAAATTGTGTGATCCCATAGAAGTCAGCTCTGTAAGCATCAGCATGGGTGTTGGTTCCCCTAGAGATCAAGTCCCACAGGAGTAACACGATATGAACCTACATGGACTGCACATGCAGTAGGTTAGTTTATAGGAGAGAAACTCTGAATCGCCTATTGGAAAATAGAGATGAATGCCCTTCTTGTATGCAGGAAGACAATATCTTTATAATACTGGATAATCAGCATACCTGGACTTAGTTCTGGAGAAAGATATTATTTACCTTCTATGATTGCATACCATAAAAACATTCATGAAAAGCAAAAATTATCCAGTATAAAGGACATCTAGTTACTTGCTTGTAAAACATGCAAAAACCTGAGTAATCCCGAAAGATTTCATCCTTGATTTTATAACTTTTTGCAGTATGGATTGGTAGCACACACATTTAATTAGTCTCACACAATGTTCATTTTAGGATATTTAAATAAGATACATAGAAGAAAATGACACCAACCTCCAATATTGACCACAGCAATATCCAATCCCTGAAGTCACACCAAAGCAGTTCAAAAAAGAAATAAATGTCCCATGAAAATTCAGTCTACCTCTCAAATCTCAGAATCCTAATGACTTTCTTTTGTCTTTTCATTTTTTCTTTCCTTTTTTTTTTGGGGGGGGTGGGCAATAATGACTTTCTTCCTACAAATTTTTATTAACATTGCCACTTAGCCTAAAATATTAATCCAGAAATAGTATTGATATAACATAAGCCACTGAAAGAAGTCTCAAAAGGGCTGCCAACATGTCTCCCCATTGCCAGATTTCTGTTCTCCCTCTGCCACTTTTCTATCTCCTTCAACTTTCAATAAACTCTGTCCTTTTGCTTATCATGTTGTCCATGGTTTCCTTCTTCAAACCTTGAGATCAAGAACCCAAAATTCCTGCTACAATGCCAGCTACAGTAATTGAATTAAATGTTGAGATGGGTCGACTAGTTTATGCCGTGGTAAAAGCCTTGAATGCCATTTCACAAGATATCAGAGCCCTAAGCATAGAACTTGCATAAGTCTGGGAAGCTGTCTTAGAGAACAAAGAAGTCATTGATTATTTACTTTTAAGACATAATTATGGATGTTCAGAATTTAAAGGAATATGCCTCTTTAAATTATCGGACAATTCCCAATTGATAGAGCAACATACAAAACACGTAAAAAATGTACATCGTGATGTCATCCAAAGAGGCTTTTTCTATTTTGATTTCAGTCAATTATTTTCTTGGTTACCTAATTTAGGTTGGTTAAGAGCCTTAGATATTTGTGTATGAATTATTACTTTAGGGCTATTTGTATGTTGTTGCATCCAATTTATCCCACATTTTATGTCCCTTTTTACTGAATGCTATAACTGTTGTCATCCTAGGTATCATAAGATTAACTGCACAGAACCACAATCAATCCAGACTTCCATTTCCATGGACCCTTGGATCACCCTCCTCCCAGAAACTCCTAAGTGCCTCCTTTGTCATTCATTGTCCATAATCAACAGGAAGCAGACCTTCTATTCAGAGAGGGAAAATTGATACATGGTTCCCCCATCCAGGGATGTATAGGGATCATCATTTTCTCAGTCTGGGTAAACTCAGAAATTAATCTCATCACAGAATCCATTTCTAGACACTAAAAGGTCCTTTTCAGGCTGCAGTCAAGAAAGGTCAGGATAAAAACCATCTGACTGATATTTATTTTATTTTATATTTTTATTTTTATTTTTTTGTATTGGTGGGGATTTGTTGAGGGTACAAGAAACCAGGTTACACTGATTGCATTTCTTAGGTAAAGTCTCTAATTGTGTCATGCCCCCAAAGGGTGTGTCATACATCAAGACCTCCAAACCACCTCCCTTCTTCCCTCTCTCTGCTCTTCCCTTCTCCCACCTCTTCTTTCCTTCCCTCTCTCTGCTCTTCCTTTTCCCTACTCCCTCCTTATCACTCTGTCTCTCTTCTCCCCTTCCCCCACCCCCCACCATGTACTAGGTCAATAATTGTCCTCATATCAAAATTAAGTACATAGGATTCATGCTTCTCCTTTTTTGTGATGCTTTACTAAGAAGAACGTGTTCCACTTCCATCAGGATAATACAAAGGATGTAAATTCTACATCTTTTTTTAATGGCTGAGTAGTATTCCATGGTATACATATACCGCAGCTTCTTAATCCCTTCCTGGGTTGAAGGACATTTAGGTTGTTTTCACATTTTGGTGATTGTAATTTGAGCTGCAATAAATAGTCTATTTCAATCGTCCTTATGGAAAAGGATTCTTTTTTTCTTATGCATAGATGCCCAGACTGCAGGGTCAAACTGGAGGTCCAGCTTGAGTTCTTTGAGGGTTCTCCATACATCCTTCCATAAAGGTTGCATTAGTTTGCAGTCCCACCAGCAGTGTTAAAGTGTTCCTTTCTCTCCACATTCACACCAGCATTGCAGTTTTGAGATTTTGTGATGTGGGTCATTCTCACGATAATATCTCGGAGTAGTTTTTATTTGCATTTCTCTAATAATTAAGGACGATGAGTATTTTTTCATATGTTTGCTAGTCATTCATCTGTCTTCTTTAGAGAAGGTTATGTTCATCTCTCTTGCCCATTGATGTATGGTATTTTTGGCTTTTTCATGAGGATTAATTTAAGTTCTCTATAGACCCTTCTTATCAAGCTTTTGTCTGATTCAAAATATGCAAATATCCTTGACCATAGGGTAGGTTGTCTATTTGCTTTGGTTGTTGTCTCCTTAGCTGTACAGAAGCTTTTTAGTTTAATTAAGTCCCATTTGTTTATTTTTGTTGTTGTGGTAATTGCCAGGGACGTCTCCTTCATAAAGTCTTTACCCAGGCCAATATCTTCAAGTGTTTTTCCCAAGCTTTCTTTGTGGATTTTTATCATTTCATGCCTTGAATTTAGGTCTTCTATCCACCTTGAATTAATTTTGTGAGTGGAGAAAGGTGCTGGTGCAGTTTCAGTGTTTTACATGTGGATATTGAGTTCTCCCAACACCATTTATTGACTAGGAATTATTACTTCAGTAAGAACATACCCGAGTGTATGTTCTTATTTGGTTTATTGAAGATTAGGTGGCTATAAGATGTTAATTTCATTTTCTGGTTTTCTATTCAATTCCAAATGTCTATGTTTCTATAGTTGTGCCAGTACCATGCTGTTTTGACCAATATGGCCCTGTAGTACAGTGTGATATGCTGATGTCAGTTTGATATGCTGATGCCCCCAGCTTTGTTTTTATTACTAAGAACTACCTTAGCTATACAGGTTTATTTCTGTTTCCATACAAAATGAAGAATTATATTTTCTAAGTATTGGAAGTAAGTTGTTGGTATTTTAATAGGGATGGCATTGAATCTGTAGTTTGCTTCAGAAAATATAGACATTTTCACACTGTTGATTCTTCCCAGCCATGAGCATGGTATGTTCTTCCATTTGTTAATATCCTGTGCTATTTCTTTTATTAGGATTTCATAATTTTCTTTATGGCTTTATACCAGAATTCTATGAAACCTTCAAAGAAGAGCTTATTCCCATATTGCAGAAATTATTTCAAAAAATGGAGGAGTTAGGAATCTTCCCCCAACATGTTCTATGAAACAAACATCACCCTGATACCAAAACCAGGAAAAGACCCAACTGAAAAGGAGAACTTCAGACCAATTTCATTAATTAATATACATGTAAATATTCTCAGCAAAATCCTAGCCAATAGATTATAGTTCATCATCAAAAAGTCATACATCATGATCAAGCAGGTTTCATCCCAGGGATGCAAGGCTGGTTTAACATATGCAAGTCCATAAATATTAGTCACCATATCAAAGGAAGCAAAAACAGACCATATGGTCATCTCAATAGATGCAGAAAAAAATATTCAATAAAATACAACAGCCTTTTCTAATTAGAACACTAAAGAGTATAAACATAGGTGGCACATTTCTTAAGCTGATCAAAGCCATCTATGACAAAGCCACAGCTAATATTTTACTAAATGGAGTTAAACTGAAAGCTTTTCACTTAGAACTAGAACCAAACAAGATTTTCCTCTATCACCACTGCTATTCAACATAGTGCTGAAAGTTCTAGCCAATACAATTAGGCAAGAGAAGGAAATAAAGTCATCGAAATGGGAGCAGAGGAGGTCAAACTCTTCTCCTTTGCTGATGATATTATCTTATACTTAGAGAACCCCAAAGACTTAACCACACGACTCCTAGAAGTCATCAAAAAATACTGTAATGTCTCAGTATGTAAAATCCATGTCCACAAGTCAGTAGCCTTTGTATACACCAATAGCAGCCAAGATGAGAGTCTAATTAAAGATACAACTCTCATCACCATACCTTCAAAGACAATGAAATACCTAGGAACATGCCTGACTGGTATTTCATCTGGATGGTTGCTCCTACAGCAAGGAGCACATGTCCTAATACCTTGCCTGGGGCAAAGACTACAAGACCACATTTCTTTCTAATTTTAGGATTAATTACGATCCTGAAGTCCTTTGGCCAATCATGACATGTTCTGGCCATACATTCTCAAACCCTTACCTCACCTACAGGATAAGAAAAACAATATATAAACTGGTAGACAGAAGGCCCATGTGGGCTACCCGCTTGTGTTCCCCTCAGTTGGCAGATGTTCTCTTCCCCTCTTTTATCTTTTGTTTTTATTTTCCAATAAACTCTGTCCTTTTGCTTACTCATGTGGTCCAAGGTTTTATTCTTTGAACTTTGTGAGTTGAAATTATACCATTCATCTTCTTAGACCACTGTGGAATGAAATTAGAAACACAGAGATTAATCCTGGCTACAGTATGATGTACTAACTTTACACAGATTTACCTTAGTTTGTGAGAACAAAAGTACTGCTTGTGCTTTCTTAAACATCTCCCAGATAAACCTCTTTAGTTGAAGATTCTGTGTTCTCAGAAACAGGCAAGCAAATGTCCTGTTTTGCATAAGAAGTACAACCCTAACATGCACATTGTGACCCTGGAAGGAATGTGTTGAGCACAACTGTTGAGGTCTCCTACGTGAGATCTACATCAGTCATCAATTCCAATGTTCTTTCCAAGCTGGCTATTTAAATTTCTACTTAAGCTTAAAGAATTGAATATACTCAATTTCTGAAAATAGTTATCTAACCTATCCTTTTCATCCACTCCATTGTCCAGGTGGCAGTCACCTGTTGCATGGAAGGAGTAAGAAATAGTTATGGATTTGGCAGTGTAGAAGCATTCACTAGTACTAATAGGTGTATTGAGTGGGAGGAACATCTGAGACCTCCTTCATAAGTTTCAAAACACTTCTTGGTAGTATTGTGGGTTATGGTGATCAAGTTACGATCAGAGCCATCTGGTAGGAATAATGGCAGAACCAAAGACAGAAGAAATCAAAGTGTTTATAATAGTTTGGGAGAGCCATATTACAACCTTTCTCTTTGACAAAAAAGCTTTGGCAGTAGGTCTGAAAGACAAAGATTATTATGGTCCCACCTTCCCTGTCTTTCTTAAGGTCTAAAATATTTTTCTTCTACAGGTGCTTAGGTTTTTACTCTTTTTACACTATGACAAAAATGGTACTATTCAAGTAACTGAAACTTAATTTTATTTCTCCTTCATACACGAAACTTAGTTTTGTAGGGTACGAAATACTTTCTCAGAAAAACAAATGCTGAGAGAATTTAAGACCAGACCTATTCTGAAGGAAGTACTCAGATCTGCATTATATATTGATTGGCACAATAGATATCACAAGTGTATAATTATCCAAATTCTAAAGTTCAAAGCCCAGATACCACAATGGCTCAAGAGATAAAACAAGACAAGATAAAACAAGACAATAAAACCACAATGGCTCAAGATAACTACACAACAAGACAAACAGAAATTTACTGTATTTATCAATTCTTTCAATAAATGTGAAAGGCTTATACAGTCTGGCTGAACTGATAAAAAATCTCAAGCCAAGTATCTCCAGAAAACATACTAAACCACAAGGACTCATTCAGACTCAAAGTGAAGGGATGAAAATTGATATTCCATGACAATGGAAACCAGAAAAAAGTTCATGCAGCCATTCTCATATCAAATAACATAAGCTTAAAATTAAAAGAAGTAAAAATGCAAAGAAAATGGTAAAAGAAACAATTCAAAAAGACATAACCATCCTAAACATCTGTGCACCGAACACAGGTGCACCCAGGACATAAAGCAATTTTTACTTGATCTAAACAGAATGATAAATACAAATGTTATAATAGCTAGGGTCTTCACTCTCCTGACAGAATGGAAAAGTCCTCCAAGAAGAAAATAAACAAAGAAACGGATTTAAAAATGATTCTAAAACAAATGGACCTAATAGACATTTACAAAGCATTCTACCCCAGAATTATAGAACATACATTCTTCTTATCAGTTCATGGAACATTCTTTAGACTGATCACATCCTAGGGCACAACATATCCCAACAAAGTTAAAATAATATAAATTATACCATTCATCTTCTTAGACCATAGTGGAATGAAATTAGAAATCATTAGAACAAAACCACTCAACTCTATACAAAGTCATGAAAATTAAACAACTTACTGCTGAACAATTGTTGGGTCAGGTAGAAATTAAGGTAGAAATTAAATGATTATTCAAACTAAATGACAAAATCTGTGCTATTCTGCAAAAGCATTCTGAAGATAAAATGTTATAGTCTTGAAAGCCTATGTTCAAGAGACAAAAATATCACAAATCAACAATCTAGTGAATCATCTCAAAAAATTAGAAGGGAAAAGCAAACCTATACAAAGTCCAGCCAAAGGGGGGTGGGCAGGGAATAACTGAGATCAGAATACAAGTAAATGAAATTGATAACAAAAGAATTACACAGAAATTGATAAAGCAATAAGTTTGGTCTTTGAAAGTATAGAAGCCTCTCACTATACTAGCCACAAAAAGAAAAAAAATGATCCTAAAAAGCTCAATCAGAAATGAAAAAGAAGATATTACAATGATACCAGGGAAATACAAAATATCATCTCTGAACACTGTGAAAATATATATGTACATAAGCTTGAAAATGTTGAAGAAATAAAAAAATTATTAGAAACACACAAACTCCCTAGGCTCAATGAGGAAGAATAGAATAGGTGAAAAGACCAATATCATGTAATAAAATTGAAGCACCAATAAAAATGTTTTCCAACAAAAAAAGTATCAGACCAGATAGTTTCCCAGACAAATTTTAAAATACCTACACAAAAGAATTTGTACCTACTGTCCAAAAATCATTCCATAACATTGAGAAGGAAGGATTCCTCCTCAATTCATTCTATGAAGCCAATATTACTTTGAAACCAAAGCCAAGTAATGACATACACAAAAACGAAGACTATGGACCAACATCTCTTATGGATATAGGTGCATAAATTCTCAATAAAATCTGAGCAAAACATATTCAGCTGCACATCATAAAGATAATCCACCACAACCAAGTGGGCTTTATCTCAGATATGTAAGGAAGGTTCAACATTTGAAAAATTATAAATGTGAGTCATCACATAAATAGAGGCACAAACAAAGAATATATGATCCACTCATTAGAAAAAAAAAAAAAACACTTGAAAAAATTCAACATTTTATGATAAGAACTCTTAAAAAAGTAGGCATATGAGGAACATACATCAAAATTATAAAAGCCATGTATGACAGACCCATAGCCAACATCATACTAAGAAGAAAGAATTCAGAGGGGGGCGGAGACAAGATGGCTGACTGAAGCCAGCTTTCCACAGAGGCTCCAGTCCAGAAAAAGTGTTAAAGGATAGAAATTTAGCGAGTAATATGGTGGATTTGAGCTGCACCAAGAGAGAAGGTTGAAGAACGCACATCAACCCTGCTGAGGTGACTTAAGACCCCAAGGATACAAACAAAAGGTACAAAATCCATCACCAAGTGAACAGGAGTCCCCTCCCTCATGAGAATGGCTCACAGTGCCCCACAAACAAATGAGCAAAGTTCAAAGGTCCTCCCACTAATTTCCACGGGAGAGACCCTCTAAAAACTGGACCTACCTCCCCTACTAGGGTGCCACAGCGTTCTCCTGACAGGCATAAAACTGTATAAAACTGTGTATATTCTCTACCTGCAACTCTGAGCTCCCAGCGCTCCCCTCCACTCTCACTCTGAGGTCTGGAGGCCTGTCCCCCAGGAGTCCAGATACTTGGGTGATTTATTGAGGGGTGTGGACAGGGCCTAAACTGCAGATGGTCAGTGCTGACTCTGGGGCATGAGAGTGAGGAGAGGACAGTCAGCTGAGAGCGAACCACACCAGAGCTGCGGTGCCCTGAGGTGCAGAGCAGCAGTCATCTTTTAGCAACAATAGGGCTCACTCCAATATATTCTGAAGCCAGACCCCATGTCTCCCTGGGCAACCAGAGGAGGCTGGGCACCTACTCAGGTGGCAACCACCACAGAACAGATCTGGGATGAAAACACAGGCCCTGTGAGTAAAAGGTTTGCCTGAGGTGATACCAGTCTGGGTGTAGCATGGGGACTAGAAATGCACATGCAGAACCTGGAATTTCCCAGGGCGAAGCTGACCCAGAGGACTGCTTCACTGAGCCTAAGATGCACCCAACCCTTAGGGGATCATCAGCCTATAGACTAAGGAAGATAGGAGGCTAGAATTGACAGGTAACTGAATACAAACCTACAGAAGCAAAAATGGGGCCTGAGGCGCAGGCTCTGGGAACTCAAAACAGCTTCTCTCCTGCAGGAGAATTTAGCAGGGACAGAAACAAATTCACTCAAATTTGTTCTGTTCTATTCTGTCAGTAACATCAATCAGGAGCGGGGCTGGAACTGAGTGAACACCCCCAGCCTCCATCAAGCATCCGAGGTTGTCAGGCCTCACCTCCCCCTGCTAGATAGAGGTAGAGTGCAGTGGCCTGGCTAAGCAGAAATAAATTTCCTTGTGATTCAGGCAGGTGCAATAGATACCCCTGGAGTATCTATTCACTACAGGCAACTGGGTCAAAGCACTGCAGGACTATCAGTAACGGGGTGTGACACAGGTGCAAGGTGGGGAAAGAGGCATTAACCTTCCCAGACTGATCTATTTGCTGGGTGGGTCTTCCTGACTCCACAGATCACTGAAACAAGGCATATCAGAGTAGTCACCAGACCCCTGAGATCCAGTTATCAGAGACCTTTTAAACTCTCCCACCTGAGACAGGTGCTGACTGAGACAATTGATTGAGCCAATTGAGACAATTGAACTGAGCCAATTGCCTAAGGACTATTCAGGTGGTGCCCTAGGTGTGTGGTTGTAGGAAGATTTGATTTTCCTTCCCCAATTGTTGCCTGTGGGGTGGCGCAGTGACTTAATTGCTGGTATTTCTCCACAGCTGAGACTTCAACCCAGAGTCACTGTTTCACTATGGTCGAACAGAGACCAGCTGAAAAGAAGACAGAACCACTTAGCCCCACCACATCAAAAAGGTCCTCAGTTTCTCAGGCCACAGCACCATGTAGGTCCTCGACAAAGGTCCAGGGGAAAAATCAAATGGTGTTAAAAAATCGTGGGGCAGAATCAGTGGAAAAACTCTGGTAACATGTATAACCAGAATAGATCACCCCCCCCCCCCCCGGCCCGCACCCAAGGAAAGATATGGAAGATGTAACTGAAGATCCCATTCATAAACAGCTGGCTGAGATGTCAGAAATAAAATTCAGAATTTGGATTGTAAACAAGATTAATAAAATGGAGGAAAATTTGGAATTAGAAATTTGAGCAGCAATTCAAAAGTCAGAACTAGGAATTTGCGGAGAAATTCAAAAGTTTTCTCAAGAATTTAAGGAATTTAAAGACAAGACCACAGAAGATTTTGATGCACTGAAGCAAGAATTTGCAGCCCTCAAAGATCTGAAAAATACAGTAGAATCACTCAGTAACAGAGTGGAGCAAGCAGAAAAAAGGATTTCTGACATTGAAGACAAAGCCTTTGAACGCTCCCAAACTCTCAAAGAGGAAGAGAAATGGAGAGCAAAAAAGGATCATTCAGAGAGCTCTGGGATAATCCAAAGAAGGCTAATAGCTACCTCATTGGAATCCCTGAAAGTGATGAAGTGGCCTCGCTAGGCAGCAAGGCCCTTCTCCATGAAATTATGAAAGAGAATTTTCCAGACATGCCAAGAGAGTCTGAAATTCAGATAACAGACAGTTTCAGAACCCCATCATGACTGAATCCCAATAAGACATCCCCCAGGCATGTCATAAGTAACTTCACTAAAGTTAATATGAAGGAAAAAATTCTGAAAGCAGCCAGGAGTAAGAAATCCATTACCTACAAAAAGAAGAATATTAGAATGACTGCAGATCTCTCTGCTGAAACTTTTCAAGCCAGAAGAGGGTGATCATTGACTTTTAATCTCCTAAAGCAAAATAACTTTCAATTCCCATCCTGTATCCAGCTAAACTAAGTTTCATTTATGATGTAGAAATTAAATACTTTAATGATATTTATATGTTGAAGAAATTTGCCATAACCAAACCAGCTCTTCAGGATATTCTCAAACCTATCCTCCATAATGACCAGCCCAATCCTCTACTACAAAAGTAAACTCACTCAGAAACTTTTGATTAAACTCCAACTTCCACTGTGGCTAAAGGATTAAAAATGTCCACTGAACTTTCAAAAAACTAGATACCCAAAATTTTACCAGTCTTATCAATATTCTTATTAACATGAATGGTTTAAACTATCCTCTAAAGAAGTACAGGTTAGCTGACTGGATACAAAAACTCAGGCCAGATATTTGCTGCATACAAGTGTCACATCTTACCTTAAAAGGCAAATATAGGCTCAGGGTGAAAGGATGGTCATCCATATTTCAGGCAAATAGTAATCAGAAAAAAACAGGTGTTGCAAATTTTATTTGCAGATACAATAGGCTTTGAACCAACAAAAGTAAAGAAGGATAAGAATGGTCACTTCATATTTGTTAAGAATAATACACAATATGATGAGTTTTCAATTATTAATATCTATGCACCCAACCAGACTGCACCTCAATTTATAAGAGAAACTCTAACAGACATGAGCAACTTAATTTCCTCCAGCTCCATAATAGTTAGAGATTTCAACACTCCATTGGCAGTGTTGGATCGATCCTGCAATAAGAAGCTGAGCAAAAAAATCTTAGATTTAAACCTAACCATCCAACATTTCAATATAGCAGACATCTAAAGAACATTTCATTCCAACAAAAAATGAATACACATACTTCTCATCAGCCCACAGAACATACTCCAAAATTGATCACATCTTAGGTCACAAATCTAACCTCAGTATTTTTAAAGGAATAGAAATAATTTCTTGCATCCTCTCCGACCACCATGGAATAAAAGTTGA
>CAUYPK010072949.1:0-13009 GCA_963574355.1 Loris lydekkerianus | reverse complement strand
AATTATATCATCTGTGAAGAGTGAAAGTTTGATCTCTTCTGACACTATATACAAACCCCTGATTGCTTTTTCTTCCCTAACTGCAATGGCTAAAACTTCCATTACAATGTTAAAGAGCAGTGGATCCAATGGACAACCTTGCCTGGTTCCTGATCTGAGTGGAAATGATTTCAATTTAACCACATTCAATATGATATTGGCTGTGGGTTTGCTGTAGATGGCCTCTATCAGTTTAAGAAATGTCCCTTCTATAGCGATTTTCTTAAGTGTTCTGATCATGAAGGGATATTGCATATTATCAGAAGTTTTTTCTGCATCAATTGAGAGAAGCATATGGTGTTTTTTTATTTGTTTATATGCTGAATTATATTTATAGATTCATGTATTTTGAACTGTTCTTGAGACCCTAGGATAAAATCCTCTTGGTCATGGTGTATAATTTGTTTGATGTTATGTGGATTCTGTTTGCTAGGATGTTATTTAATGTTTTTGCATCAATATTCATTAGAGATATTGGTCTATAATTTTCTTTACTTGGGTTCTTTCCTGGTTTGGGAATCATGGTGATGTTTGCTTCATAGAATGTGTTGGGTAGTATTCCTTCTTTTTCTATATTTTCAAAAAGTTGAGTAATATAGGTGCTAGTTCCTCTTTAAAGGTTGGTAGAATTCTAACATGAAGCCATCTGGTCCTGGGCCTTTCTTTTTGTGAGATTTTGTATAGTTCATACTATTTCAGAACTTGATAGAGACCTATTCAACATTTCCACTCGATTCTGGCTAACTCTTGGAAGATGGCATCCTTCCAAGTATTGGTCATTTTCCTGCAGATTTTCATATTTATGAGAATAAAGCTTCTTGTAATATTCATTAAGGATTTTTTGAATTTCTGAGGAGTCTGTTGTTATTTCATCTTTGCCATTTCTGATTGATGAAATTAGAGATTTTACTCTTTCTTTCCTGTTTAGGTTGGCCAAAGGTTTATCTACTTTATTGACCTTTTATTGATCTGTTGTATAATTCTTTTGTTTTCAATTTCATTTAATTCTGCTCTAATTTTGGTTATTTCTTTTCTTCTGCTGGGTTTGGGATTGGAATGTTCTTCCTTTTCCAGTTATTTGAGATGTCCCATTAAGTTGTTAACTTTCTCTCTTTCCATTCTCTTCAGGAAGAATTGCAGTGTTATAAATTTTTCTCTTAGGACTGCTTTTGCAGTATCCCAGAAGTTCTGTTAATTTGTGTCTTTATTTTCATTTTATTCCAAAAATTTGGTAATTTCCTTCTTAATCTCGTCTATGACCCAGCTGTCTTTCAGCATAAGGTTATTTAGCTTCCATGTTTTTGTATGTTTATGCAGATTCCTGTTGTTACTGAGTTCAACTTTTATTCCACAGTGTTCTGATAAGACACAAGGAATAATTTCTATACCTTTAAATTTACTGAGGTTAGACTTGTGACCTAAGATGTGATCAATTTTGGAGTATGTTCAGTGGGCTGATGAGAAGAATGAGCATTCAGTTTTTCTTGGATGAAATGTTCTGTAGATGTCTGTTAAATTCAAAAGGTTAAATGGTTAATCTTAAATCTAAAATTTCTTTGTTCAGCTTCTTATTTGTGGATCTATCCAACACTGCCAAAGGAATATTAAAATCTCTGACTATTATGGAGCTGGCCGAAATCAAGTTGCTTGTCTGTTAGAGTTTCTCTTATAAATTGAGGTGCATTCTGATTGGGTGCATAAATATTAATAATTTAAATCTTATCATATTTAGTATTGCCCTTAACAAATATGAAGTGACCATTCTTATCCTTCTTTTCTTATGTTGGTTTAAACTTATTGTATCTGTAAATGAAATTGGAACACCTGTTTTTTTGTGCTTTCTATTTGCCTGGAATGTAGATGATCATCCCTTCACTCTGAGTCTATATTTGTCTTTTAAGGTAAGATGAGATTCTTGTATGCAGCAGATATCTGGCCTGAGTTTGTGTAACTAGTCAGCCAACTTGTGCCTATTTATAGGACAGTTTAAGCCATCCACATTAATTGAGAATATTGATAAGCCTGGCAGAATTTTGGGTATCGAGCTTTTCAAAAGTCCAGTGGACATTTTTAATACTTTTGCCACTGTGAAAGTTGGAATTTGATCAAAAGTTTCTGAATGAGTTTACTTTTGTGGTGGAGGATTGTACTGGTTGTTATGGAGGATAGGTCTGAGAATATCCTGTTCAGCTGGTTTAGTGATGGAAAATTTCTTTAACGTGTGAATGTCATTAAAGTAGTTAATTTCTCCATCATAAATGAAACTCAATTTAGCTGGATACATGATCCTGGGTTGAAAGCTATTTTGTTTTAGGTGATTAAAAGTCGATGACCACCCTGTTCTGGCTTGAAAGTTTTCAGCAGAGAGATCTACAGTCATTCTAATATTCTTCCCCTTGTATGTTATGGTTTTCTTACGTCTGGCTGCTTTCAGAATTTTCTTCTTCATATTAAGTTTAGTGAAGTTAATTATGATGTGCCTGTGGAATGTCTTATTTGAGTTGAGTTGTGCTGGGTTTCTGAAACTGTCTGCTATGTGAATTTCAGAATATCTGGGCATGTCTGGAAAGTTCTCTTTCATAATTTCATGGAGAAGAATCTTGTGCCTTGTGATGCTGCTTTGTTGCCTTCAGGGATTCCTATGAGGCAAATATTAGTTTTCTTTGAATCATCTCAGAGCTTTATGAGAGAATGATCCATTTTTGCTCTCCATTTCTCTTCCTCTTTGAGAGTTAGGGATCATTCAAAAGCTTTGTTTTTAATGTCAGAAATCCTTTCTTCTCCTTGTTCCATTTTGTTACTGAGGGATTCTACTGTATTTTTCTGATCTTTAAAGGCTGCTAATTCTTGTGTCAATGTGTCAAAATCTTTGATGATTTTGTCTTTGAATTTGTTGAATTATTGAGACAGCTTTTGAAATGCTCCTTGAATTTCTAATTCCAACTATTGCTCTATTGTATTAATTTTTTTTTCAATCCAAATTCTGAATTTGATTTCTGACTTCTTAGCTATCTGTTTATAATTGGGATCTTCAGTTGTGTTCACCATATCTTTCCTTATGGTGGTTGATCTACTCTGGTGATTCATGTTACTGAAGGTTTTCCACTGATTCCACCTCTGGATTTTTCTCACCATTTGACTAGATGAGCAGATAAAGATAAGTTGGATTGGGGCATCCAGGAGTAGTGATTAACCAGCCCTTTGCCAAAAATCTGGGACTGGTGTCTGTACCATTTCCCCTAGAGTTTTGCCAAGGACCTACAGTGCTATGGCCTGAGAAACTGGGGACTTGCTTTGTGTGGTGGGGCTAAGTTGCTCTATATTGTTTTCAGCTGGTCTCTGTTCAACCCTATTGAATCAATTACTCTGGGTTGAAGTCTCAGCTGTGGAGAAATACCAGCAATTAAGTCACCCAGCCCCCGAGAGGCAACTATTGTAAAAGAAAATCAAACCTTCCCACAACCACACACCCAGTGTACCACTTGGATAGTCCTCGGGTGATTGGCCCAGTTCAAGAGGTCCAAATCAATTGTCTCACTCAGCACCTGTCTCAGGTGGGAGATTTTGAAAGTTTTCAGGCAACTAGATTTCAGAGGTCTGCTGGCAGCTTCAGTTAGACTCACTCCACTGCTCTGTGAGGTCAGAAGTACCCACCCAGAAAATAAATTAGTCTGTGAAGGTTGATGCCTTCTCCCCCACCTTGCACCTCTGTCACACCCAGTCACTGATAACCCCATAGGGCTGTGACCCAGTTCCCTCCAATGAGCAGATGCTCCAGGGGTTTGTGCCTGCCTCAGTCACAGGGAGATCTAGGTCTCCTCAGCCAGGTCACTGCTCTCTGTCAGTATCTGGCAAGGGGAGGTGAGGACTGACAACTTCAGATGCTTAATGGAGGCTGGTATGGTTCACTCATTTCTAGCCTTGCCCTGATTGATGTTGCTGACAGAACAGAACAACTTCACAGAATTTGTTTCTGTCCCTTGTATATTCCCCTGTGGATCAGACCATTTGAGTTCACAGAAGCTGCAACTCAGGTGCAGTCTGTGCCACTGCCCTGTCTTAGCTATAGTTTGTCTTGGGCTAGGTCAGTTAGAGGTCACACTCAGCTGTCAGTCCCAGCCTCTGCCTGCCTGCCTTTGTCTCAGCTATGATCCCTTGAGGGCTGGGTATGTCTTAGTTTCAGTAAAGCAGTCCTCTGATTCAGCCCTACCCTGAGAGTTGGCTGTCTCTCTGTGTGTGTGTATCCTAGTTCCCGCTCTCTGCTCAGTCCGGTACCACCTCAGGCATACATTTTACTCACAGGGCCTGCATTTCTATTCCAGATCTGTCCCGCTAGTGGCTCCCACCAGAGAAGATGCCTGGCCTTCTCTGGTTTCCCAGAGAGAGAGGGGGTGTGACTCCAGAATATCCCTAGGTGTGTGAGCCCTATTGTTGCCACTGCAGCTTCTACTCTGTGCCTTGGGGCATCACTGCTCCTGTATGGTTCCCTCTCAGCTGACCATCTTCTCCCTACTTCCCTGCTCCAGAATCAGCACGGACCAGCAGCAGTCCATGCCCTGTCCACACCTCTCAAGAAAATATCAAAGAATCTGAACTCCATGGGAGACAGGCTTCCAGACCTCGGGTGAGAGTGGAGGGGAGTGCTGGAAGTTCAGAATTGCAGGTAGAGAATATATACAGTTTTATGACTAGCAGGAGAGTGCCAGAGACACCATTGCATAGGGATGGAGGTCCCTTTTTTAGAGGGTCTCTCCCGTGGCATAAAATGGGAGGACTTTTGAACTCTGCTTGCTTGTTTGTATGGAGTATTGCAAGCCATTCTCATAGGGGAGGGGACTCCCATTTATTTGGCAATGGATTTTGTACCTGTTGTTTGTATCTCTGAATTTGCAGCTCACCTCAGCAGGGTTGATGTGTGTTCTTCAACCTTCTCTCTTGAATCAGCTCCAAACCATTGGCTTACTTGCTAAACTTCTGTCCTTTAACTCTCCTTCTGGACAGGAGTTTCTGTGAAAAGCTGGCTCCATTAATCCATCTTGCCTTCCTTTTTCCAATAAATCTTTTTATTGAATATTTTCTAAAGCTAAGTTTTCTACAAAATGATATGATCCAAATATAAATTTTAGGATTTTAAACATTTTTCAAGTGGATTGTAAAATTTGTGGAAATAAAAAGAACCAAAAATGGTCAAAACACTTAATGAAGAACAAGATAGAAAAAACTTTTTCTGTCAAATATTTAGATTTATTATAAAATCAAAGTAATTAATATAGTGTGGAAGTTTTATAGCCAAAGCAATTGATTGCAACAACTAGAATATCCAGAAGCAAGCTCACACATACATAGACAAACATGATATTGGTAGATCAGTCAGGAAAAGGATAGATGTTGGGAGCCGATCTCCTGGGAGGCAAGGCCGCCCAGTTTGAGGGAATGTACTTGAGTCAAGGACCGAGTGCAAACCTGGGCTCAGTGGTTTTCCTGTTATGGTTGGTTTCTGAACCAGGTTAGATTGGAGCCATGCCCTTTTGGTTATAACAGACTGCTAAAGATGCTGTTTTGTACCAAGGCTGTTTTTAATCAAGTTATACAATTATGACAAGATCATGCCTTCAATCTACTGTATATAAAGCTGTGCAATAAAGCTGAGATTGCTGTTCCTATTGAGGAAAGCCCTCCTGATCCCACTGTTTTCTGTCTTTCCTTTCTCATCCTATGCAGTATAATCCCAGGGTCTTTAATAACCTTTGCCAGGCAGGTTCCTGGCAGGTGATACCCCGAATGGGGACCTGAGGAATAGTGACTCCACAAGACAACCAGAGAAAGTTGTTTTTCAGTGCTGTGGCTGACTCATAGGTGAGTTCCTAATGTAAAGTAGGTCATATACTTCTGTAAATTTAGGTATATTAAGGGGGTGCATTGTTTGTTATGAGTAAAGCATGGGACAGTCTGGATCAAAGGACCATGATTGATATGTGCAAGTGTTAAAGTCTATGCTCGCAGCTCATGGAGTCCTGGTGCAGACTCATCAATTGGAGCATTTTTTGCAGCTGGTGCAGGAGGTATGTTCTTGATTCCATGAGGAAGGAACTGTTAATCAGTATACATGGGGTAAAGTTGAGTCCCACTTGAGAGCTTATTATACTGCCCGAGGAGACGATGGTATCCTCATTGAAATTTTCACCATCTATAATTTAGCAAAACATTGCCTCGACCCAAAACCTGAGGTTGAGCACATGAGTCCCCTCCAGTGCACTCCTACTGAGCCTGCTCTCAATGATTGGGATGCCCCTGATTTTCTCCCTAAAGAAGATCATTTGTCACTGAAGGAAGTGCAACAGCTTGAGGAGGAAGCTGCTCCATATCATGGGAGGAAGAGCAGCCTCCTGGCAATGAAAATTATAGTGATGATTTTGAGGGAGTGCCTACTAAAGACTTAAAGGTTTCACAGCCTTATAGGCTGCCTTTAAGAAAAAGGAGTGGGATCCCTCTATGTTTCCTCCTTCTACAGCTCGTGTTGTTCTGTCTGCTCCCCTGGCTCCTGCACCTTCTGATCCCCCTGCTACCGCTTCTTTTCCTTGAGCAGATTCCCCTTTGCTGCACCCTGGAGATGCTGTTCCCCATCTGCTACTCCATTGCAGCAAGCTTTGCATTTGACAGGGGAAGCTTGGGAGGATATGTCTGGCTTTTATACTTTTCCTATTCATGTGGATCCAGCTTCTAATCAGCAATACCATGAACTCATTCCCTTTAAAACATTGAAGGATATAAAGAAAGCTGTGTTTCAGTACAGAGCCATGGCTGCTTTCACTATGGCTATGATAGATTATTTAGGGGATCATGCCTTGCTCCTAATGTTTGGAAGAGTATGGCTAAAGCATGCCTCTCCAGAGTGTATTACCTCTTGTGGAAGGTAGAATATATGGATAAAGCTGATCAAATGGCTCAGCACAATCACCAGGCTAATAATGGAGTTTCCTATGATATGCTTACAGGAATGGGAAATTATTCAGATACTGCAGCTCAAATCACTTGGCCCCAGGTTGTATATAATCAGGTTGCCACAATGGCACTAGCTGCCAGGAGGCAGCTACCCTCAGAGCTCCAAACAGAGAAGGTGAGTAAGATTCACCAGGGCCCTAATGAGAATTATCAAGATATTTTTGCTTGGTTGTTGCAAGCTGTGGGATATGTTATCACTGACCCGGAAGCTGGGACTTTGATTGTTTGCCAATTATCCTTTAAGAATCCTAATTCTGCCTGTCAAGCTGCAATATATCCTTACAAAAAATGAGGTTTCTTGGAGGATTATATTTGCCTCTGTGCAGACATTGGATCTTCTTATGCTCAGTGGACTGCATTCGTGGCCGGAATAAAATAGATACCCATTGGGGTTGTGTATCAGCAGAAGCAAGGACATAACTGATGGCGTAACCCCCCCTCTTGCCTCTGGGCCCCAAAGAAATGACAATTGTTTCATTGTGGAAAGCATTGTCATTTTAGTAAGCAGTGTCCACAATGTCCCCTGGGAGCTTCAACACCTGTGCATGTATGACCCACTTCCTTGTGTACTAAATGCCAGTGAGGCCTCTTAAGCCAACTCTGGGAAACTGGATCTGGGCTTCACCCCAGGCTTGACAAACAATTGGGGAAGTTACCCACAACCAGGGGGAGACAGTCCCATCTCAACTGTTTCCACTCCCCAGAAAGGCATTGAATCTCTTTCTCAAGAAACTCCTGGCTCCACAGGACTGAACCTCAGTTCCACCGCCCACTATGTATTAACCCCAGAGCTTGGTCCTCAGAGAATTCCTACAAGCAATTTTGGTCCCCTCCCTGAGCGCACCATGGGACTTCTGCTTGGGCAATCCTGTTCTGCCATGATGGGGCTCCAAGTTCTTCCCAGAGTTATTGACTCTGACTACAAGGGAGAAATCCCAAGTTATGGCAGCAGCCTCTCATGGTATTGTGTCTGTCATTCCAGGAGAATGCATTGCTCAGCTTATCCTTGTGCCCTTTCAAAAAATGTAGGCAGGTTCAGAAGGGATGGTGCAGAGGATCTGAGGGCTTTGGGTCCTCTGATGCCTATTGGGTCAGAGCAGCTATTTCTCAGGAATTCCCCCAACTGACACTTACTATTCAAGGCCTTTTGTTCCCGGGTGTCCTTGATACTGGGGCAGATATTTCATTCATGTCAAAGCAACATTGGCCTTCAGCCTGGCCTCTGACCACGTCTATGACTCAGTTACAAGGAATAGGTATGAGTCAAAATCCCCTCCAAATCTCTGCCCTCCTTACTTGGACTGACCCTGAAAGTAATTCTGGTACTTTCCAACCTTTTGTGCTAGAACACCTTCCATGCAATTTATTGGGGAAGGATGTTCTCAAATAATTTGGAACTCTGTTTGTCAGCCCAAATGAAACTATCTAATCTGATGCTTAAATAAGATTTTAATCTCCTATCAGGATTGGGTGAACATGCTCAGGGAATAACCCAGCCTTTGCACGGTGCCCATGCTAGGGCCTCTGTTTTGAGCCTTTTCCTTAAGGCCACTGATTGTGGATTCTCACCTGACTGTGGATCGCATTACATGGAAAACATCTGACCCAGTCTGGGTAGATCAGTGGCCTTTGACTCAAGAAAAACTTCAGGCAGCCTAGACATTTGTACAAGAACAACTGGACCTTAGTCATATTGAGACTTGTAATAACCTTTGGAATACTCCCATTTTTTGTTATTAAGAAAAAATCAGGAAAATGGCAGTTGCTACAGGACCTCCATGCAGTTAATGCTACTATGGAAATTATGGGAGCTTTGCAGCCTGGATTACCATCCTCTGTTGCCATGCCTAATTCCTGGCTGCTTATGTTATTGATCTAAGGATTATTTTTTCACTATTTCTGTTGCACCCCAGGATGGCCAGCATCTTGCTTTTAGCCTCCCATTTGTTAATTTTCAACAGCCTATGCATTATTTTCAATGGTGTGTTCTGCCTCAGGGAATGGCTAACAGTCCTACTCTCTGCCCAAAATTTGTAGCTTAAATTCTCTTCTCCCTCTGACAGCATTATCCACAGGTCTACTGTATTCACTACATGGATGACATTCTTTTGTGTCATCCTTCCTGAGATGTTTAAAATGCTGAGTCATTTAACTCATCATTCCGTTCAGCATAATTTGGTTGTAGCCCCTGAAAAAATTCAGCAAACTTATCCCCTGGATTACTTGGGTACGAAAATTTTCCAAAGTACTGTGCACCCTCAACACCTTGCATTGGATACCACTCATCTGCAGAGTTTGAATGATTTTCAAAAATGCTTAGGTGATATTAATTGGCTGTGCCAATAACTTCATATCAGAACTCATGTGTTACTTCCCCTTTTTGACATTTTATGGGGAGACCCTTCTACCACTTCTCCCCATTCTTTCACTCCTTCAGTGCATACTGCTTTAACACTAGTGGAGCAGGCTTTAAAACAGGCTCAGATTGCTCAAATAGATTATGCTTCTCCTCTAACGTTTATAGTTTTGGATACTTCCTCAATTCCTACCATTGTTTTTTTGTCAGGAATCCCATATAGAATGGCTTCATTTGCTGTCTTCTCAACACTGCATGCTGTCCCCTTATCCTGATTTAGTTGCTCAACTTATCACTGCTATACACACTTGTGCACATCAATTGTGTGAGATTGATTCTCATTTTATTATGGTCTACTTTACTGCAGTACAAGTGAGTCAATTGTGGAAGTTTAATACTACTAGACAGCTTGCCCTTGCCAGTGTTACAGGCCAGATTACTTATAATTACCTTGGATCCAAGCTACTTTCATTTTTAAGCCAACACACTTCAATTTTTTCTTACCTTCATTCTACTGTCCCACTTTCTCATGCAGACCTTGCATTTACTGATGGTTCCTTTTTTGGCTATGCTGCTTTATAGTTTTAAATGGTTAAACTTTTACCTGTTGTATTTCTTTCTTTTCTGCTCAAGGGGTCGAGCTAGACACTGTTCATTTGGATTTTCAAAAGTCTTCCCATTCCCTTAACCTTTGCACTGATACTGATTGGGTTTTTCGCTGTTTGCAAATTTTGGAAGAAGCCACAATTGGCCCCTCAGTAGACTCAGCTCTCCAAACACTCTTGTTACAGCATACTTTGTGTGCCCAATCTGCCACCTATTATGTTGGTCACCTTCATGTTCATACAGCTTTTCCTGGGTCTTTAGCTGAAGGCAATGCCATTGCTGATTCTCTCTGTCATGTGGGCTTGATTATGTTGTCTATAACTGATAAGGCTCAGGCCTCTCATGCCATTCACCATCAAAATGCATATACCCTGCAGTTTGGTATTTAGTGAGAAGCAGTCCAACAGATTGTGAAGCAATGTTTTTATTGTTTAATTTATGTTTCAGTACCCCATTGTGGGGTTAATCCTCAGGGCCTTTTGCCTGGGCAGTTGTGGCAGATGGTTGTCACCCATTTTTCTTCTTTTGGCAAATTTGCTTATGTGCATGTTTGTGTAGATACTTATTATGGGTTTCTTGTGGCTTATGCCCATTCTGGAGAACCTATCAAGAATGTAAAGGACTACTTTTGTATTTGTTTCTGTTCTTAGAGTTCCCAAGTTTATGAAAACAGACAATGCCCCCCTGCCTACACATCTAAGGCTCTTTGTTCTTTTATGGCACATTTTCTATGTATCATTCTTTTGGCATTCCTTACAATCCTCAGGGCAAGGGCATTGTGGAATGGTCTCACACACACTTAAAACTCCAATTGGAAAAAAAAAAAAAAATTAAAAAGGGTGAGTTATATCCCCTGACACCTCAAAACTATCTGTCTCATATCCTTTTTGTCCTTAATTTTCTTTCATTGGATCAGGAAAGCTGGTCTGCAGTGGACCAAGTTTGGCATCTCCGTCCTGGCTCTTTCCCTTGGCTTAAGTAGAAGGATCCCCTCAAAGGACAGTGGTTTGGCCCTGACCAGATCTCATTTGGGGACGTGGGCATGTTTTTGTCTTTCCAGTAACCATGGATGAACCCCGCTGGTTTCTGGAAAGGCTCATCAAGGCAACGGGGTTTGTCTTGCAGCAACCCCAGTCACCTGATTCCCTCTCTCAAGAAAATGAGGCTCGAGAATCCCGTTCCCCCTCGCTGAGACAATGCAGCAAAGGGGCCCTCCAGACAATCTCAGGGAACCCAGTCAGCCCAGCTCCCGACCTGGGGACACGTGAAGCAGCTGACCACTCAGGCGGAGGACCTAATCTAGAGGCAGGGAACAGTGCCCATGCCTGATCACCTTTTTGTGGCTATGTTAGCACTGCTAACATTGTAGGTTGGCATGGTGGGAGGGGAAAACTATTGGGCTTATTTCCCCAATCCCCCTCTTCTTTGCCCTCTTGGTTGGGGTGATCTTAATGTGCCAGTCTTTGTAAATAATACCTCTTTGTTTGAGCCCCCTGATGGGGAGCCCATTGATACACAATAGATTCTCTATAATTATATTGAGTCCTCTGTGCGTGTTCCTCTGTGTATGACTCATCCAGTGAATCACACAGGCTGTTTACAGGTAGCCATGGAACTATGCAATATTTTGAGCCACAGCAGTGGGGGCACTCCCTCTGACTCAAATCGAATACTTTCTTTTTCTGAGTGGAACATGACTTTTTACGGGTTCCCACAGCTGTAAGCCATCACAGTGGGGGTATCTCCCCCAGCCTCTTTACCTCCTTTACAATTACTAGAGTATGAACATTCTTTCAATGACTTCCCACTGTAGAGAGCTTATTCTTATACCCCTGGAGCTATCCACAATATTTTTGGCACCTCCTTTTCTGTATATGATCGGTCTCATCCCTTTTTTGCTGTAATGAATGAAGGCAAGTCCCCTTCTTTGGTGCTCTCAGTGGTGGGGCAGCTCCTCCAATCGGGAGGGACCACCGGGGACTGGACTATGACAATTTTGTCTACCCTTGGAGGTCAGTTGCAAACTGGCTTTTGGCACACTGCCACTGTATATATCACTTACGTGATATATGCCTTTATTGGATTGGGGACAATGGTTTTGATCTTGTTGTGTGTATTTCCTGCAGACCTCTGAAGAACCTTCACAGTAGTCCATGGATTAAAGGCTTATCTTCACGACATGAGCTTAGAGAGAAAAGAAGGGGGAGCGGGCGGCGCCTGTGGCTGAAGGAGTAGGGCACTGACCCCATATACTGGAGGTGGTGGGGGAAAAAAAAAAAGAAAGAAAAAGAAGAAGGAGCTGTTGGGAACGGACCTCCTGGGAGGCACGGCCACCCAGTTTGACCAGTTTGAGGAAATGTACTCAGTCAAGGACCGAGTGCAAACCTGGCCTCAGCAGTTTTCCTGTTATGACTGGTTTCTGAAGCAGATTAGATTGGAGCCATGCCACTTTGATCACAACAGACTGCTGAGGATGCTGTTTTGCCCCCGGGGCTTTTTTTTTTTTCTTTTTAATTATTGCAATTTAGAGTTTATTGCATTTCAAATTAACATATTCATGTTTTTGTAATTTTTTAACAGGCAATAACTTCAAGCTCTTCTGGCAGATGTAGATATTTGCTGCAAGGAAATAACAGTGTTTATAGATATAAAATAACAGTTTTCTAAAAAACTACATCTCAATATTTGGAACTCCTTTATTGCTTAAATGTATGAAAAATATTAGTATGTATGATTACTTAAATTTTTTAATTTTTTATTAAGTCTTTTGTACATAGATCATAAATACATTTATGCCAATTTCATTGTGTTGATTATTTGTACAAATTGGAGTGCTTACAACATACTAATCAGCATAGCTTTTACCTCATTTACCCAATTATAGCATTAGGACATTTGTATTCTACACATGATAGAACCAACTTATACTTGCAATGAGCTCCATAGTTGTGGTCCCCCTACTATCCCTCCCACCCCATCCCTCACCCTCCACTTTGCCTCATTTCT
>CAUYPK010072947.1:0-14066 GCA_963574355.1 Loris lydekkerianus | reverse complement strand
GAGGGAGGAGATTGGGTGGAGGGAGGGTGGTAGGTGGGATTACACCTGCGGTGCATCTTATAAGGGCACATGTGAAACTTAGTAAATGTAGAATATAAATGTCTTAACACAATAACTAAGAAAATGCCAGGAAGGCTATGTTAACCAATGTGATGAAAATGTGTCAAACGGTCTATAAAACCAGTGTATGGTGCCCCATGATCACATTAATGTACACAGCTATGATTTAATAATAATTAAAAAAATGGGAGCAGAGGAGAGCAAACTCTCCCTCTTTGCTGACGATATGATCTTATACTTAGAGAATGCCAAAGACTCAACCACAAGACTCCTGGAAGTGAGCAAAAAACAGAGCAATGTCTCAGAATATAAAATCAATGTTTACATATCAGTAGTTTTTGCATACGCCAAAAATAGCCAAGATGAGAGGCTAATTAAGGACACAATTCCCTTCACCATACCTTCAAAGAAAATGAAATACCTAGGAATATACCTAAAAAAGGAGGTGAAGCACCTCTTTAAGGAAAAATTATGAAATCCTAAGAAAAGAAATAGCAGAGGATATTCACAAATGGAAGAACATACCATGCTCATGGCTGGGAAGAATCAACATTGTTAAAATGGATATTTTTCACAAAGCAATCTACAGATTCCATGTCATCCCTATTAAAATATCAACATCGTACTTTCAAGATTTGGAAGAAAACAATTCTTCATTTTGTACAGAACCAGAAAAAACTCCGTATAGCTAAGGCAGTTCTTAGCAATAAAAACAAAGCTGGGGGCATCAGCCTACCAGGCTTTAGGCTGTACTACAAGGTCATAGTGATCGAGACAGCATGGTATTTGCACAAAAGCAGAGACATAGACATCTGGAACCAAATAGAAATCTAGGAAGTGAAACTAATATCTTACAGCCACCTAATATTTGATAAACCAAAAAGAACATACACTGGGGGAAAGAATCCCTATTCAATAAATGGTGCTGGGAGAACTGGATGACTGCATGCAAAAGACTGAAACTGGACCTGCACCTTTCTCCACTCACAGCAATTGATTCAAGATAGATAAAAGACCTAACTTTAAGGCACAAAATTATAAAAATCCTCAAGGAAAGCACAGGAAAAACACTTGAAGATATCATCCTGGGGAAAGACTTTATGAAGAAGACTTCTGTGACAATTGCAACAACAACAAAAATAAACAAAGGGGATGTAATTAGACTGAAAAGCTTCTGTACAGCTAAGGAGATAACAACCAAAGGAAATAGACAACCTACCCAGTGGGAAAGGATATTTGCATATCTGGAATCAGACAAAAGCTTGATAACTAAGATCTACAAAGAACTCAAATTAATCAACATGAAAATAGTCCACAATCTCTTACATCACTGGGCAAGAGATATGAATGGAACCTTCTATAAAGAAGACAGATGAACGGCTAACAAACATGTGAAAAAATGCTCATCATCACTAATTATTAGAGAAACTCAAATCAAAACCACTCTGAGATATCATCTATCCCCAGTGAGAATGGCCCACTTCCCCAAATCTCAAAACTGCAGATGCTGGCATGGATGTGGAGAGAAGAAAACACTTCAACACTGCTGGTGGGACTGCAAACTCATACAACCTTTTTGGCAGAAAATATGGAGAACCCTCAAAGAAGTGAAACTAGACCTGCCATATGATCCTGCAATTCCATTACCAGGCATCTACCCAGAAGAAAATATAATCCTTTTACCATAAGAACACCTGCACTAGACTGTTTATCGCAGCTAAATTTACAATCTCCAGAATGTGGAAACAACCTAAATGCCCACCAACCCAGGACTGGATTAACAAGCTGTGGTATAGGTATACCATGGAATACTATTCAGCCACTAAATAAGATGGGGATTTTACATCGTTTGCATTAACCTGGATGGAAGTGAAACGCATTATTATTCTTAGTAATGCATCCCAAGAACGGAAAAGCAAGAATCCTATGTACTCAATTCTGATATGAGGACAATTAATGACCTAGTACACAGTAGGGGGTGGGGGAAGGGGAGAGTAGAGAGAGGTCAAAAGGGGCGGAACTGGGGGGTGGTCTTGGTGTGTGACATCCCTTTTGGGGGTGGGACACAATTATAAGAGGGACTTTACCTAACAAATACAATCGATGTAACCTGGTTCATAAAGCTAAAACAAACAAACAAACAAAAAAGAATAAGTTACTCACCCTATAAAATAGTATATTACAGGAACCCTCCCATTTTAAGAAATTTACCAGGGACCCTGAGAGAACTGGAAGAAACAAAACTTACTAGCTTACTAACCAACTAATGTCACTGGGAAAAATAACAAAAAAAGATTTCGGAATGGGTGAATGATAGATATGCTGATAGTTTATCACCCCCACTGCATCCCCACTCTCCAGGTAACCAGGTATGAATTAAAGATTGGAGCGTGAGCCCACTCAAACCATTGTGATAATGCCCCTATTTGGTGATCCTGTCCACGCCAACAGTAGTGAAGGTGAATATCATTCCTGCCTGGATACATCTGCCACGTGTGAAACCAGGCAGCAATGGGGAGTGGATGGTCCAATGACACCCAGAGCTTCCTCACCATATTACCCTGAAAAAACAGACTACAGCCCTGCCCCAGTCACGTAATAGGAGCTGACTGGTCTACGCAGGGCAGAAGCTTGAGGGTGAGCAACAGAGGCATGGGACTGATTACTGATTCTTTGTTTTGGACTTTTTCACCTTCCTTGTTTAATATTAGGTGTAAGACATGATGAAGGTTGTGAAAAATGTATCCAAACGGTAACCCAAACTAGACAAACTGTCAAAATTGTGTTATTGTTTCAGTCTCATTATGGATGTACAGGAGAGCCTGAAGGGACTTGCATATATAATAACACCTAATATCAGATATGTGTGCCTCCCAGTGGGCCAGATGTTTGCTACAATCCTTCTGAACCCCTAGAGCAAACTGAATTTGCTATGTGGTATACTGATGTCCCCAGAAAGACAATAACTCAAGTTATAACAGATGGAATAACTAAACAAGTTAAAAAAAATCATTAATAACAATTTTGCAATATATACAGGCATGTGTCTTTTTATATTTTCTTATTTTCCCCCTAATGTTCAGAGGCTTACCTTTTATAAAGGAAAATGTCAAAAGTGCCAATACATGTATAAAAATAAGCAAATAATAAAATTCAAGGACCTACTAATGCATCTAAATAAAAAAATGAGCAAGGCAATCGAGTGCTTTGGCATTGTTCTATTCAATTGGTTGGTCAATAAAGACCTCTCAGATATGATATTTTAACAGAGATGTGATATTTCAACAGGGTTATGCATGGAATGAGAGACTGAGACAAGAGAAAGATATACAGAAAAGGACACTAGCAAAGGCAACAGCAGGACCAAGGCTTTGATGCCAAGAAAGCATGCAGGACAGCACATTAGAAACCCTGAGAGCAGCCCTGTGCCTCTGTGGGATGACTGTAGCAAACAATAGTGTATTGAAGAGTTTAAAATAGCTAGAAGGAGGGTCTTGAATGTTCCAATCACAAAGAAATGACAAATGTTTGAAATCATTGGTACACTAACTACCTTGATTTGATTACTATACATTTTGTTTATTGAGACACCAGTATATACCTCATACCTATGTACAAATATTATTGTATCAATTACAAAGAAAAAAATAACGCAACTAAATACTGGGGGTGGGGTTAAGGACAATATCATTGAGTTCAGAGATGTATCCAATGGTCAGTCACGGAGGTCTGAGGGACTTAGATTTATTTAAAAGCTTCTGAAAGTCAGTCACGGAGGTCTGAGGGACTTAGATTTATTTAAAAGCTTCTGAAAGTCTCTATAGAGGAGAGAAGCCATTTGGCTAATGTTTCAGGAGGATCTTTGGATGTTTTAGGGAGTGAGTCTAGAGGGAAAATAAGAAAGTCAGGAGAGGAGTTAGCAGGTCTTCACAGAGTGCAAGTAAACGTTGATGGCCACCACACAGGGAGCTGTGTGTGAAAAGTGGGCAAATGTGAAATATGAAATCCACTCTAAATTCTCAGGAAACTGGAATTATTGTTTTCTAATTCTTTATTAAATGGTAACTGTGTGCATTAATGCACTGATGAGGTACAATGTGCTGATTTGGTATACAATATGGAATGCTTACATCTAACCGATTAACACAACCATCTCCTTGTTTACATATTTGCTATGGTAAGACATTCATTCATACTCTATTCTTAATAGTTTAGAAATGTATCATTGCATTATATTTTCATTAATAATGAGATGTTTTCCCTGTAGAAATACTATATATTTGTGAAGAATTATTTCTATTTATTTCATATTTTGTGTTGTCTTGTTAACTTTAATTCTCTAATTGTTAATGCTATACAATGGATATGTGTATATTGAACTTTAATATAAAATAAATAAATAATAAAATGACAACTAGGAAACTTAATACTTAACCAGGTCAAGAACAACAACAACAAAAGGAATACTACTATGCTCCCTGACATGGAAATGAGGATAAAATAGACATTTTTTTTTTTTTAAGCACAAACCACCCTAGACTCAATCAGGACAATGTAGAAGCCCTCGACAGACCAGTACCAAAAACCAAAATTGAAGCAATGATATAAATATCTTCTAACAAAACAAGTCCCAGACAAGACAGTTTCACCCCCAAATTTTATCAAGCCAACAATGAAGAGCTTATACCTATCTTGCAGAAATGTATTTCTTAACACTGAGAAGGAAGGAATCCTCCATAACTTGTTCTATAAAGCCAATAACACCTTGGTAACAAAGACAGGTAAGGATGCAAATAGGAAAGAATACTACTGGCCAACATCCCTTGTGAATATAGATGCAAAAATTCTTAATAAAATCTTAGCAAACTCCATCTAACTGCACATCAGAAAAAAAAAATTCATCATTTTCAAGTGGGCTTCATCTCAGCGATACAAGGTTGTTTCAATATGTGCAAATCTATAAGTGTGATCAACCATATAAACAGAAGCAAAAGCAAGGACCATATGGTCCTTTTGATAGATGCTGAAAAAGCATTTGCCAAAATCCGGCACCCTTGTATGACAAGGACACTGAACAAAATAGGCAGAGATGGTACCTACCTCAAAATTATAAAGGCCATATATGACAAACCCACAGCCAGTGGGAGAAAGTTGAAAGCACACCCGCTTATAGCTGGAACAAGACAAGGTTTCCCACTATTGTTACTTCTTTTTAACATAGTGGTGGCAGTTGTAGCCAGAACAATCAGGCAAGAGAAGGAAATCAAAGGGGATCCAGATAAAGAAAGAAGAGTTCAAATTATTTCTCTTTGCTGATGACACGATCTCATATCTAGAAAAGCCCAAAGATTCACCGAAGGGACTCTTGAAATTGATAAATAAATTCAAGTAAAGTCTCAGGCTACAAAATAAATGTACACAGATCAGTAGCTTTCACATACACCAAGAAAGGCTGAGATGAGAATCATACAAAAGATGTAATTCATTCCTCAGTAGTAACAAAGAAAACAAAATACATAAGAATGTACTTAACAAAGGAAGTGAAAGCCATCTATAGAGAGAATTATAAAACACCGAGGAAATAAATTGCAGAGGATATAAACAAGATGGAAAAATATTCCATGTTCATAGATTGACAGAATCAACATTGTTAAAAATGGCTATACTACCCAAAATCATTTACATATTCCATCTGATTCCCATTAAATGCCAATGCCATTTTTTTTGCAGATCTAGAGAAATTTGTTCCACTCTTTGTATGGGATGAGAACAGACCCTGAAGTGCCAAGATAACCTAACATAGTAAGAAAGCAGCAGGAGGTATCACTTTATCAGACTTCAAACTACACTACAAAGCTATAGTAATCAAAATAGCATGGTACTGTCACAAAAACAGAGACACAGACCTATGGAACACAATAGAAAATACATAGATGAAATCACCCTCATATTCCCATCTAATTTTGAAAAAAAAGAAAAAACAGGTAAAAACACGCAGTGGGGCTTGGAACAATATGGCAGACTAGAGACATCTCCTTAACAGACACTCGCAGTGACATAGGGAAGAGAGGACTTCAGCCACCTCTGGCTGGGGATTCCTACCCAGAAACATCACTGTGGGGACTCAGTGAAACAGTAGGGGACCTCAGGAGCCAACAAGGAGCTCTGTAGCTGAGGAAGACCCGCACAGAAGGCAAATTCCTGGGTATGGGTAGAGGCTTGCTGGCCCTCCCGCAGAGGAGTAGGGACAGGAAAGTGATGTCCTGCAGTTCTTTGTTTCTGGACTGGGCTGCTAGCTGAAGCTGCCTTGGAAGGGCTTAACTGAGCAAGTAAACTTGAACAGCAGCCAGCAGGCAGGATTGAATACAGGTTAGGTGGAACTCCCATTGGCTTGGCCACTGCCAATGCACCGCCACTGTGGGAAGGTCTCCCAGGAGGAACAGTCCACAGGGTCCTATGCACAGCTGGCTCTGGCACACCTGCTGAGTTCAGGCAGCTACCCTTAGGGTGAAGGGGAACAACTCCTACACCCCCAGAAAAGCCATTTTGTGGTTAGGGGGCATTGTTTAGAAAGACAAGACATGCATTCTAAGACATCTGGTGAAAGCTTCAGGATCCCAATCCCCAGGGGACTGAATAGTAGTGGCTTCTGGCCCCTATCTTATACAGCAACACCAGCATGTGTGTTCTCCATCTCCTAAAACTGCAGCGCCACCTGGTGTCCATGCAAATTATTTTAATACATATATATGTATATACATATATATATATACACACATATATATGTATATACATATATATACACACATATATACATATATATATAAGATATATAAACACATACAAATATGTTTATACACACACATAGACACAAAGATATCATATATATGTATATGTATATATGTATATATATATATTTTTTCTTTTTGTTGTTGTTGTTGTTGTTGTTGCTCCTTTATTTTTTCCCTTAGTTCCTTTATTTGTTTTCTGATGTTTTTGTTGCTATTTTTCATTTGGTTTGGCTTTGTTTGGTTGTATTTTTGCTTTTTCATTTTTATGTTCTTCAATAGCAAGGGCTCCTCCACTTGCGTTATGGTTTTTCAGTCCTTTCCATTCTTTCCTTCTTTTTTATTTCACTCCTTTTTCCTCTCTTTTGGTAGAGATTTTTGCACTGTTCTAATCTTGACTACATAAATTTCTCATACAACAACTAAGATATCCCTTTTCCACTTTATACAGCTGTATTTTTTAATTTCTTTATCCATTCTTATTATTTTTGCTTTTCTCGGAAGGCTGCGTGGTTACAGCATCAGTCTGGCTGGGGTATCATGGCATTGATCTGCTAAGGGGTCATGATGTTGGTCTGGCTCAAGGAGGCCATAAGCTCATGGTCTAGCGTCTCAGTCTTGCTTTGGCCTTTTTCTGGATTGGGCTGCTAGCCGAAGCTGCCTTGGAAGGGCTTAACTGAGCAAGTAAACTTGAACAGAAGACAGCAGTCAGGATTGAATAGGTATTGGTAGGTCCCCACTGCAACATAAGGCTGATGTTTTTCTATAATTGGCACAAGTGGGATCTTTCTTTTGCTCAGGCTGGTAAGGAGCTCCTCACCTCAAGGAACTCACCCAGCCCTGCCCTCCAAAGTCCTGGAGTTGAGGGTGTTGATCCTGTCAAACACCACCACTTCTCTTACCTCTCTCTTTTTCTTTTTGTCCTCCTCTCCTTTTCTTCAATTCTTTCCTTTCATCATCCTCCTATTTCTTTCTTTCTTTCTTTTTTTTTTTTATTAAATCATAGCTGCGTACATTGATATGATCATGGGGCATCATACACTAGCTTCACAGACCATTTGACACATTTTCATCACAATAGTTAATATAGCCTTCCTGGCATTTTCCCAGTTACTGTGCCAAGACATTTACATTCCACATTTACTAAGTTTCACATATACCCTTGTAAGATGCCCCACAGGTGTAATTCCACCAGTACCCCTCCCTCCGCCCACCTCCCACCTCCCTCCTATCCCTTTCCCCTATTCTTAGGTTGTAACTGGGTTATAGCTTTCATGTGAAAGCCCTAAATTAGTTTCATAGTAGGGCTGAGTACATTGGATACTTTTTCTTCCATTCTTAAGATACTTTACTAAAAAGAATATGTTCCAGCTCCATCCATGTAAACATGAAAGAGGTAAAGTCTCCATCTTTATTTAAGACTGCATAATATTCCATGGTGTACATATACCACAATTTATTAATCCATTTGTGTATCGATTGTAATGGAAGTTTTAGCCACCGCAATTAGGGAAGAAAAGGTGATCAAGGGTATCCATGTAGGGTCAGAAGAGATCAAACTTTCACTCTTCTCAGATGATATGATTGTGTATCTGGAAAACACTAGGGAATCTACTACAAAACTCCTAGAAGTGATCAAGTAATACAGCAGCGTCTCAGGTTACAAAATCAATATTCACAAATCGGTAGCCCTTATGTACACCAACAATAGTCAAGTTGAAAAAACAGTTAAGGACTCCATCCCATTCACAGTAGTGTGAAAGAAGATGAAATATTTGGGAATTTACCTAACAAAAGATGTGAAAGATTTCTATAAAGAGAACTATGAAACTTTAAGAAAAGAAATAGCTGAAAATGTTAACAAATGGAAAAATATACCATGCTCATGGCTGGGAAGAATCAACATTGTTAAAATGTCCATACTACCCAAAGCAATATACGATTTCAATGCAATCCCTATCAAAGCTCCACTGTCATACTTTAAAGACCTTGAAAAAATAATACTTCATTTTATATGGACTCCTATTTTTTTCTTTACCTGTTTATTCTTTCTCCCTTCTCACACTATCCCCTTTTCTTCCTTTGGTGTTACACCAAAAGAGACAAGGTAATTTAAATAAAAGGAGGCAGTAAGAGGAAAATATGGTGGAAAGAAAGGCAACACAAAGACAACATGCAGGGGAAGAACCAACAGAAAAAATTCTAACAACAGCAAAATCTGGAACAGATCAACCCCACCAAGGGATCATGGAACAACTACCACAGAGAATCACAACTACAGACTAATTATGATAATTACAGAATGGAAATTTAGAGTATGGATAGAGAGAATTTAAGAGAAGGTGGAAAACCACCAAAAGGAAATCCACAGACCCATTCCACTAATGAATATTGATGCAAAAATACTCAATAACATCTTAGCAGATAGATTACAGCTACACTTTAAAACATTATGCAGTAGGCTTCATCACGATGTATCATACACAAATTCATAAATGTAATTAATCATATCAATAGAAGCAAAGAAAAAGACCATATGATCCTCTCAATAGATACAGAAAAAGCACTTGATAAAATTCAGCAACATTTTCCAGGAAGAACACTTAAGAATATAGGCATAGGTTGATACATTTCTTAAGCAGATTGAAGCCACCACCTATGACAAACCCAAAGCTAATATCATACTGAATAGAGTAAATGCTGAATGGAGTAATACTGAACACTTTCCCACTTAGAACTGGAACCGGAAAAGGTTGTTCTCTATCATCACTATTATTCAACACAGTGCTGGAAGTTCTAGCCACCACAATCAGGTAAGAGAAGGACAGTAAGGGCATCCAAATGGGAGAAGAAGAGGTCAAACTCTCGCTCTTTGGTGATGATATGATCTTATACTTAGAAAATCCCATAGACTCAACCATAAGACTCCTGGAAGTGACCAAAAAATACAGTAATGTCTCAGGGTAAAAAGATCAATGTCCAAAAATCAGTAGTGTTTGTATATGCCAATAACAGCCAAGTTGAGAAGCTAGTCAAGGATACAATTCCCTTCACAATAGCTTCAAAGAAAATGAAATACCAGGAATATACCTAAAAAAAAAAGAGATAAAAATCTCTACAAAGAGAATTATTAAACCCTAAGAAAAGAAATAGCAAAAGATACTAACAAATGAAAGAAGAATCAACATTGCTGAAATGTCTATACTTTCCAATGCAATCAACCGATTCAATGCAATCCCCATTGAAATACCAACACTATACTTTGAATAATTCTAAAAAAAAAAAAAAAGTTCTTAATTTTTTTTGAAATCATGAAAAAAAAAAAAAAAAAAAAAAAACATGTAAGCAAGGCAATTTTTAGTACAGAGGCACGAATGTACCAGACTTCATATTATATTACAAGGTTATATTACAAGTCTACAGTGATCAAAACAGCATTGTGTTGGCACAAAAAAATGGAGACATAGACATATGAAACTGAATAGAAAACCAAGATATGAAGCCATTCTCTAGTTGCCATCTGATCTTTGATAAACAGAGTCAAAGCATAGAATGGAGAAAAGAACTCCTGTTCAACAAATGGTGCTGAGAGAACTGAAAGAGCGCATGTAAGAGAGTGAAACTGGACCCACACATTTCACCACCTCCATAAATTGTCTGAAGATGGATAAAAGATTAAAATCTAACACATGAAACAATAAAAAAAGCTTAGAAGAATGTGTGGGAATAACTCTTGATGTTGTCATCCTTGTGAAAGATTTTATGAAGAAGACTCTAAGGGTAATTGCAGCCCAAGACAAATAAACAAATGGAACTTAATTAAGCTTAAAGGACACTGCTAAGGACACAAAAAGTAAAGCAAAAAAACAACTTTCGGAATGGGAAAAGAAATTTACATGGTACGAATCTGACAACGAGTTGATAACTAGAATCTACAGAGTATGCAAATTAACCAACAAAAACAAAAAAAGAGCAAACAATCCCATCTACCACTGGGCAAGAGACATGAACGGGGACCTTCCCTGAGGAAGACAGACAAATGGCTAACAAACATATGACAAAACGCTCATTGTCCCTAATCATCAGAGACATGCAAATAAAAACCACCCAGAGATATCACCAAACTCCACTAAGAATACCCCACATCACAAAGTCCCAAAGTTGCACATACTGGTGCAGATGTGGAGAGAGAGGGAACACTTTTACACCGTTGGTTGTCTGTAAACTAATATAGCCTCTTTTGGAAGAAGTATGGAGAATTCTCAAAGAACTCAAATTAGACCTCCCATTTGACCCTGTCATCCCATTACTAGGCATCTACCTAGAAGAAAAATAATCATTTCATCATAAGGACATTTACACTAGATTGTTTATCACAGCTCAATGTACAATCACCAAGATGTGGAAACAACCTAAATATTTATCAGCCCAAGACTGGATTAACAAACTGTGGTATATGTATACCATGGGATGTTATTCAGCCATGAAAAGATGGACACTGTACATCTTTTGTGTTAACCTGGATGGAGTTGAAATACATTATTCTCAGTAAAGTATCGCACAAATGAAAAAGTAAGTATCCAATGTGCTCAGTACTAATATGAAGCCAGTAGACAATCTAATACACACCAACATAAGAGAAAAAGTCAATTCAATTCCGGTTGAGGAGAGGGGGAACGAGGGAGTGAGAAGAAGGGAGGAGAGAGAGGGATTAATGTGCTATCACTAAATGGGCACAATGTAAGGGTATATGGCACACTTTTCAGGGGTGGGACACAACCACCAGAGGAAATCTATCTAATGAATGTAAATATTGTAACCTAGTTGTTTGTACTGTCATGTTATCCTGAAAAAAAAAAAAAAAACTTATCTGGGGAAAAGAACTCCTGTTCAATCTGTGGTACTTGGAACACTGGATAGACACATATAAAAGGCTGAAATAGGATTCATACCTCTCACCATTCACAAAAGTAATTCATGTTAGACAAAACACTTAAACTTAAGGTAAGAAACCATAATAATCCAGGAAGAAAATGTTGGTAAAATTCTTATAAATATAGGGCTAGGCAAAGAAATCATGAAGAAGATGCCAAAAGCAATCTCAACAACAGCAAAACTAAATAAATATGACTCAATCAAATTAAAAAGCTTCTGCACAGCCAAGGACATAATCAAAGGAGAAAACAGACAACCCACCAATTGGCAGATATTTGCATGTTGCACATTTCATAAAGGACTGAATACCAGAATCTACAAAGACCTCAAGCAAATCAGCTAGGTACAATCAAATAACCCCATTAAAAAGTGGGCCACAGGATGGAGATGGAACACACTCTTCTTAGTAAAGCATCACAAGAATGGAGAAGCAAGACTCCAATGTACTCAATTCAAATATTGAAGGCAGCATATGATCTAATACAAGGGGTGGGTTTGGGGAATGAGGTATTGGGGAAAGGTGAGGAGAAAGGGGGATGAGGGTTCACAGTGCATGGCACACATCTTGGGGGAAGGACACAAATTACAAGAGGGACTTTACCTAACAACTGCAATCAGTGTAACCTAATTCTTTGTACCCTCAATGAATCCCAAACAATACAATCATAATAATAATGATGATAATAATGATAATAATAAAGTGGGCCACAGACATGAACAGAAATTTCTCAAGTAAAGATATACTAATGGCCAAAACAAACTCATGAAAAAATGTTCAATGTCTCTGCATTTAGGCAAATGCAAATAAAAACCACAATGAGATATCTCTTAACTGTAAATAAGAATGGCTCATATTAAAAAATTCCCAAACAACAGATGCTGGCATGAATGCAGAGAGAAAGGAGCTCTTATACACTGTTGGTGGAACTGCAAACTAGTGCAACCCCCATGGAAAATTATATGGAGACAAATCAAAGAACTTAAAGTAGACCTCCCATTTGATCCAGCAATCCCACTGTTGTGTATATACCCAAGGGAAGAAAAGGTCATTTTATAAAAAGGGCACCTGCACTTGAATGTTTATAGCAGCATGATTCAAAATCACAAACATGTGGAAACAATCCCAGTGCCAACCAATACATGAATAGGCTAATAAAAACGTGGCATATGCATACTATGAAAGTATTACCTAGCCGTTAAAACAGTGGTGACCTAGTATCATTGTGGACAACTTGGAGGGAACTGGAAACCATTCTTCTAAGTGAAACATCATGGGAATGAAGAAACAAACACATACCCAATACCAATTTGGAATGAATCAAAAAACACTTACAAGCACACATAGAAATAAATCTCAATGAAAATCAAGCTGGGGGAAGGAGAGAAAGCCATGGTTAAATTCACACCGATTGGTACAGTGCACAATATCTGTACCATAAGTGGTGAAGGGCACCACTTATGTATATAACCTTGACCCAAAGTATGTAAACAAAACCTCTTTATACTCTGACATTCTGAAGTTAAAAAAAATAAACAAACAAAATGAATGTTAAAGTTGGCGTCTGCAGGTATAATGCTGACAGATTGAACTCTTAATCCTTGACATTCTTCAGGATGTACAGTTAGACTGGAGACTGTAATATTATCAGACTCATCTCCCCCCCCCAAAAAAAAAAAGAAAGAAAGGAAAGAAAGGAAAGAAAAAAGAGAAGAGAAGGGAAGGGAAGGGAAGAGAAGGAAAAATAGAAAAGAAAAGAAAAGAAAAGAAAAGAAAAGAAAAGAAAAGAAAAGAAAAGAAAAGAAAAGAAAAGAAAAGAAAAGAAAAGACAAAAAAGAAGATAGGTGCATGGCCTACAGACATATGAAAAAATGCTCATCACCTTTAATCATCAGAGAAATGCAAATCAAAACTACTTTGAGATATCATCTAACTCCAGTAAGATTAGCCTATATCACAAAATCCCAAGACCAGAGATGTTGGCGTGGATGTGGAGAAAAGGGAACACTTCTACACGGCTGGTGGGAATGCAAATGAATACATTCCTTTTGGAAAGATGTTTGGAGAACACTTAGAGATCTAAAAATAGATCTGCCATTCAATCCTACAATTCCTCTACTAGGCATATACCCAGAAAACCAAAACTCAGATCATAACAAAGATATTTGTACCAGAAGGCTCCATCTTTCTTTAAAGCTGCATGATATTCCATGGTGTACATATATCACAATTTATTGATCCATTTGTGGATCGATGGGCACCTGAATCCAAAGAGTTTGAGGTTG
>CAUYPK010072944.1:0-35372 GCA_963574355.1 Loris lydekkerianus | reverse complement strand
GCCCGGCCTGAAACTGCCTCTACCTAGATACAGCCAATGTGGTACCATGCCACTGGCCCGACCCTGTCACTCACCTCTTCCCCCGCCTTCTTTCCCTGCCCCTTCTCCACAATAAAAAAAAAAAAAAAAAAAAAAAGAAATGCACTAATGAAAGGTACCTTTTACCTAGAAAGCTACATTACAGCCATATACTAATTTCTATGATTTAGGAAAAAAACCTCAAAATATCCAAATGTCAGGCTTCACTGTACAACTGTCAGTTTTAGTCTGACTTTTTATAAAGGGACACTGCAGTATTTAGTACAAATTTGAATGCACTTTTTTTGAACATCTGATGTCTTACAAAGTAACCTCTTGCTAAACTACTTTACATCCGAATAACTACAATATCTGAAGAAGCAAGGAAGCAAGGCTGCTTTTTCAGCTACAAAATACGACAAAAGTAAAGCCTGTTTTGATGGTCATGAGGAAATCTTACAAGCCTCTGAAACTGTTCCATGTGAAGAGCAGTTGAACATGGACCAACATGGGTCAGTTGGTCCTGAGAGATGGGTGAGTGTCGTGTCGTTCAGAAGTGTTACATTTTATATATCTATATCTTTTTTTTTTTTTTTTTTTTTCAATTTCTCGCAGGGGCTGGGTTTGAACCCGCCACCTCTGGCATATGGGGCCAGCTGCCTACTCCTTTGAGCCACAGGGGCCACCCATATTTCTATTATACCTTAATGAATAAGCTGGATCTACTTTTGGTTACTACTCTTAGATATTATGTTCATTTATTGAAGATTAATATTTTAGTCCAACTCAATAACTATTTTCCTTTTCTCTTGAGCATCCATCTTCTTGATTTAACTAAATTCCCTGACATGTCATTTCCCGGATGCCTCATTACTAATAACCTTTTCCTTCAGTTCCCCAAAGCCATCTATTTCTGTGACCCTTTTGCTGAAACTTATCTTCATGGAAATTTTGCCAGCTCTGAAATCTCTACATTTTTTCTTTTTTACCACAAACTACTGCTTTGCAAGTGCATCTGTTGAGGGATTTATTTGGAAAAAAAAAAAAAAAAAAGTCTCTAACGACTTTTAGTCTCTTTATTAATGTTTACTGGTCTTACTCTTTCAACTAATCATCTCTTATTTATCATTTACAATTGCAATGACTTTACTAAAACATATAAACAATGTAACTCTTTTTCTCTAACACATTCACCAGGCAGCACTACATCCCTGGTTTAACTTAAAACCATTCATTTCTTGGATATAGACAATTAATATTGCTGAAAAATATTCTATGAGGCTAGCTTTCTATACTTTCATAATTTTAGACTTCAAATGTCCCCTTGATACTGACAAACAATCATTACCAAATTTTCTAAAATACTTTCTCTTGTTTGGAATGACTTTCCAAAATGACAGTTTCAATGTGTCAATCTTTCTTATCTTTCCAAAGTTACTATTCTATTTTTGCAGCATTCACCAGATTAATCTTTGCACATGCGTTCTTAAGAAAAATAGAAATCATCATGTAGGTACTCGTTTTAGTTGTGACAAAGTTCCAAATTTACCTGAAATTATGTTATTGTTTAACCTCTTGTAACAACCTGTGCATGCCTTTTCCTCTTGTCAAAGGCTAGCCCCTCATATTAAACCCAATTCTCTTCTCGTGTCATGTTTTCAAAGAGTTCACTCCTTCAACCATCATCTCTCTTACTGTACTTACCTCACTGATGGATTGATCATTTAACATCTTTAATCTTTAAATATTTTTTCCATTTTTTATTAAGTCATATGGACATACATCATGAATAGATTTATGCCTTTATGGGATTCAATGTGTTGATTATTTGTGCAAATTGGAGGGCTTACATCCTACTAATTAATATAGTTTTCACCTCATTTACTTAATCACAGTGTTAAGACATTAGTGTTCAATACTTGATAGATTTGACTTGTACCCTTGCAATATGCTTCATAGGTGAGGTCCCACCATTAACCCTCCCTCTATTGAGCCACCCCCCTCCCCCTTACCCTTCCTCCTTCCCTCCCTCAGCCTGGGCTATAGTTGTGATTCATCTTTCACATAAAAGTGTGAGTGATTATATAGTGCGAAAAGTTGAACAAGTCTATATCAAGTTCTGAAATAGCATCAATTATAAGAAATCTTCCTGTCATATTTTAATCCTTAAACATTACTCCAATGATCTCTCTCTCTCTCACTTTTTCGGTAGTAACTAATTTCTCTCATAATATTTACAAAGTTCTTACAGTGTTGTCTACAGACACATCTAATTTCTCACTTCTCATTTATCCTTCAAGTCTGCTTTCTAGTCCACACTGCTACACTATTCTTAATTATGTGGATACCGATCACTTCCATATTGTTAAGTCCAGGGGAACCTTAATGCATTTACCTTACCTTAACCTCTGCTGTGACTGTTACAGAGCAGTGTTCTGTCTTTCTAATGATGACCTCTACACTTGACACTAGTGTCATCACACAAACTTCGAGTCTTTTGTACATTTCTGAGCTCTCTTTCTCATTGTCTTTCTTTCTTTTTCTCTGTCTACAATTTATTATTGTCCTCTTTCTTCTGTTACACTGTTTTCGCTCTCTGTTATTTCATCTTCAATTCCTTGCAGTGTCTCTGAATTACATGAGTATGTTGACAACCCTCAAGCCTTTCCTTTCATTACCAAATTACATAATGACATCTTTAACAGGGACAATATAAACCTAATATAGTTCAATAGGAATGTCCTGTCTTTAATATTTTTAACTATTTTGAATGGATTTCCCAATGCTACCACTTTCTTAGGTGATAATCGATGCTATTACTTGTAATCTCTACCTGAGCTTTTATTTCTAAATCTAGTAGTTCATAAAATAATATGAATATTTCCTCATTTTTTTCTCCTGTGTCATATATATATATATATTTGAAACAAAGTCTCACTTTGTTGCTCTCAGTAGAGTGCCATGGTGTCACAGCTCACAACTCCTGGGCTTAGGCGATTCTTTTGCCTCAGCCTCCCTAGTAGCTGGGACCACAGGCACCCACCATAATGCCCGACTATTTTTTTGTTGCAGTTTTCCAGAGGCCAGGTTTGAAGCTGCCACCCTCAGTATATGGGACCAGCACCCTACTCACTGAGCCACAGGCACCACCCTGTCTATTATCTTTTAAATGCTAAACTATTGCTTTACTTCATATTTTCAGCTTCCCAAATCAACTTCTCTGAGTTGGTTTTCACAAAGTAGAAGAAATTATTATAAAAAATAAATAAAACAAATGATACAGTACCCAGGTATATGATTCTTCAAAAACTTCTGATAAATAACAAATAAATTGCCAACTATCTTACTATGGACAAAAGTCCTCCATGGGCAAGCCTGCCTACTTTCCTCGCTTCATCTCTTTGGCATCTGTTATGCGTTACCTTCTAAAATTTGGTCACATTAAAGTCCATTCGGTTTTTCTATGTGGAATTGTGCTTTCTTCTTCTAATATTTTGTACGCTGTCCTATTTTCTTGAAGTACTTTTCTTTACACAACTCATACCTAATTGGTTTCTACTATGTTCTAAAACTTACCTTCCATTTCTTCTTCACGGAAAGCCATTTTCTGACCATTAACTCTAAATAATGTCCCATCCCATTTGCAAATATCTGCAGTTCCTTTTACAGCATTAGAGTGCTATACCATCTGGTCCATTTACATGTTTATTCCTGTGCTTAATTATTTACTTCTGTGCATACTTCTCATATTGACTATAAGTTCTGTGAATCATAAATCAAGTCTATTCTTTTACCTTCTGTCTACAGCTCTGAGTAATGTGTTTTGTATGCATGCATTGAAAATATGTATCTTTTTAGTAAGTGCTTCAGAGGTCAAACGTGTCTACTCCTCTCCTTCAACATATTTTTATGAAATATTAGATAAACAACCCAGTAGGGACTAATGGAAGCACAGTCAAAAACAATAACAAGATTAAGGATTGCTGCATCATGAAACTAATTCTTATTATATGACTCCCTCAAAAGTTAACATTCTGAAAACATGTTACACTGGTACTCTGGTTATTCACCATTGTCAGGCAGACAGGGATGCATTGCTTCTATTGTTCATGATCCATTTGTGTATCACGTTCTTCTGAATATTTCTGCATGTCAATAACTCACTCCTGGATCTTCAGAAATAAAGCTAATTAGCTCTAATATGATAACTTTTCAATATTATCACAGTAAAACAGCCTTGCAACTAATAATAGCACACATTATAGATTGGAAACCACCACAAGAACTTACTTTATCTGCACAATCACGTCATATATACAGTAATGGTGGCTGTTTAGCAAACGTGCTTCTGAACTGCTTTAGCAATTTTTAACAATACTTGGTATTTTGAATTTAGGTGTTCAGAAGTGGTGCTTTACTTCAGATCATGAAATGCATCAGTCTGACTACATGAGTAATAAAACTATAAGCAAGTTAGAGGTTGTCCTTGTAACGCTGCACTGTCAATTACAGAATTCATAGTAAAGCTGCTCTTTTATATTTGGTGAGAGCTGTCTTGCTTTGGAATATTATAGAGAATACTTTGAATGTCAAGAAATATATCTACTGGTTTACAAATTTTGTTGAGTTTATTAAGAAGGTATTGATTGATGGAAAATTCAAATTTAAGGAAATGACTACCATAGATTAATAGCTTAGTAGTTCAGCAGACATTCGATGGACCAAATCTCTCTCTTTAGTTAAAATCTTCATGAGAAAGATGAAAAATGCTAAAAAAGAATAAAAGCAAAAGATATAGAAACACTCAAGACATATTATTCTCTGCACTTCTCTCCTCCCCTACAGCTACCAGTGCAGCCTAGGCATCTTTTCTGCAAATGCTCAAGAATATTAGGCAGAAATGTGCAGAAGCTGTGTCTGCCAGTTTGCCAGGCCTCTCCATCCCACATACTAACTGTGTAGCTTTCAGTGTCACTGTTTGGTCATCTACAAAGTAGGAATGATACTACCAACCTATTATTTGAACTATTTTCTGGATTAAATACAAACTACCAAGAAAATTGTCTAAAAGAAGGTAAATATTATTGTTGTTATTAATAACATTCTCAACAGTTTCTCAGTTTCCAGGCTTGTTCCTTTTCATTCTACACTTCCTTTTCTTTTTAACTTCAATCAAGTTAAATCTTGTTTTCAGAATACATTCTTGCCATTTAGATGTGGTATGTATAATTCTAATGTGGTCAGTTAAAAATGAGAGATGCAGAACTACCTTCTTCTATTTGATCATAGGCCAGCATTGCATAAAGACGCCTTAGGTTGCGTTCTTTAGTTTTTAAAGGTGCACAAGATAATGGGTTGCTCAGAGTCACCTCTGAGCAAGGTGATCACCTAAGACCAAATGATCCTTTCCCTAACTCCAGACTCCAATAGGCTTTCTATAAGACTTTTATCAATCCTTTCTCTTGGGGTAAATATGGATATCCAATCAAATTCAAAATATTACTAATGATAAAAATTTCGCCCACTTTCTCATCATTCAGATAGCCACTGAAATATATTGAAAATACACCTTATAATTGTACTACAAAACGCATTGCTATTGCTATTTTTAAACCTAGAATTAGAAGTCTGAGTCAAAGGACATCTTAACTATCACTCTTTAGATTGAATCTAACCTCATCTAGAGAACACAACAACGCAATCTCAAAGTAAATGACATTTAAATGAAAATCCACTTATCCTTTTCTCTTTCTTTCTTTCTTTCTTTCTTTCTTTCTTTCTTCTCTCTTTTTTTTTTTTTGAGGACAAGGAAAAAAAATATTACATTTCTGGAATATAAAGAGGCTGGCAAACTACTGTCTCAAAAATATCATCTTCTCCCTTCTGAACAGAAGCGCAGAGCTTTGAATGCTCTGATCAACCCTGTAATCTCAATTTGGGCTAAGACAATCTCACAGCCTGTTTAGATTAATCCCATCTTCAGCTAAAATGAACTTGTGATCTCCAACCAGATGATTCCTTTGAGCTATCTCCTATGGTACAAGAACAAGTCATTCCCCAGCCCCTATTGACCCCTGGACCAACAAAAGGCCTGGCATCCACACACTTCCATATCCATTCCTTCTCCTCAACTCTTCCATCATTCCATTTGAGTCTTATTTCACTTAGCATAACTCTCTTCACTTTCATCCATGTTATCCCAAATGGAGGTGCAGAATGGTAGTATTTCCTTCTTTTTAAATGCTGGATGATTTTTCCACTTTGTATATATGCCATACTTTTTTAACCCACCTGTCAATGCATAGTTGTTTCCATAATTCATTATTCACTACTACCAACAATGCTGCCTTGCATAATCATTTAGCACAGCATCCCCACATATGGTAACAAAAAAAACAACTTTTTCTTAAAGGATTTTTCCTAACAAGATACAGTTTCCCTTTGTACATACAAAATCACTCTTGTGCTCACCCCCAAATTATACTAAAGTTTCCACTTTCACTCAGTAAATTCATTACCTGGGAGACAGTCACAGTATTCACCTTTAGGTTATTTTACTCCCACTCATTTACTGTCCAATTTGAATGTTTTTTACCTACAGATTAAGTTATAAAATAACTACCAATAATGACACTTTTATAAAATAATTAGAAAAAGACAAAGAGAAGGAAAGCCAGAAATATAAACATGTAGATGTAGACAATTTGACATTTAACAAACTTGGGAAACATGCTTCTGTGGTACAGCTCCCCCTCTGCACATGTATTAATTGATAGTTGATCTGTCACTGCCCATTGATTATTTCCTTTGTTCTTAGATAAGGGCTCAGAAGGTCTAGGTCTTTACTTGCTGGAATGAGAAAAATGTCCATTCCTGAAAACTCTGAATCATTAACAGGCCTCCTTTTTTCCTTTGCTATAATTTTGTGTTAACTTTTACTATTCAACATTAAAGTACTAAGAGGCATCCCACAGAGATTCCAGACATAATCCTCCTTGACCCCCTATTGAATAACAGCAATTCTATTCCCCTTGTAATCTTAATCAATCACACAGCCAATCAAGTAACCCTCTTCTTTTCTGGTTGATATTATTAAAAAAAAAAAAAAAAAAAAAAAAAAAGACAACTAATGGCCGAGTAGCAAATTCAATTTCTAATTCAATGGAACAATATTATATCCTCTCTGGGAACATTCTTAATGCCTATGGGAATCAATGCAGAAAAATGGAGGGAGACATTTGATATAATCATGAGAGAAACCACTCTGCTTTTGCTACTTTATTCGCAGATCAATAGTCTATACTATATACTAGTTGCTGATTCAAATGTAAACAATATTCTATACTATAGAACCCCTTGTTGCCAGGATCTCGTTTTATAACTGGCACACAGTTTGAGTCCTCAGAAAGCATGCTCTTATTCTACCACGCTAGCTGCTTTATGGCTAATGGGGCATATGGTAAAACCTATAAATTCAAAGGTCCAGAGCCCTTCGGTTTACTATTTATGCTGTGAAACCTGTTTCTTTGTTAAACACAATTGTGCAAAATACTATGATTGTGAATGAGATCAGTTCACAACTACAAACACAATTGTGCAGAATACTATGACAGTGAATGAGATCAGTTCACAGCTGATAGGCTTAAAAGCATTGTGCACAGGAAAGGTAAGTCCATATCCACAATATATTTCTGTTCCTATGAGAATAAACAACTGGACCCTTAATGATATCATTGTCACAATGTAACCAGCCTACCACCAAGATATGGTTCACACAGAGAACAGTGTTTTTTCTCTGACAGTTTAGATTATTGATATAGCAATAGTCAGGCTTGCCTTATTGTTGACATAGCAACAGAAGGGAAGGTATGTTCATCACTGTAGCCATGAATATTTGTATGTGCAAAAGCGTAAGAGATACAGGTGCAATTTTGTTGCAGAGATATGTTTTCAGTGGTGAAGTCTGGACTTTTAGTATGTCCTTCATATGTATAATGTATACTCTACCCATTAGGTAATTTCTTATCACCCACTTGCCTCCTCTCCTCTGAGTCTCCAAGGTCTTTAGTCATCCCACACTCGACGTCCATGTGCAGTATCTGACTTCCTATTTCTGGGTTGCTTTCCTTAAGATAATGGCCTCCAGTTTCATCTGGGTCCCTGAAAAAGTCATTATTTCGTTCTTTTTCACGGCTGAGCAGTAGTCTATTATGTGTATTGATGATTTGTTAGGTTGATTCCATATATTTTTCTATTTAATTCTTTGTTAAATCACAATTGTGTACATTAATGCATTCATGGGGTATAATATGCTGATTTGATATACAATGTGGAATGCTTCCATCTAACTGATTAACATAACTGCTCCTATTTAACCAATGGTGCTGGGTAAACTGGCTGGAAACCTGTAGAAGACTGATTCTAGATTTTAGCTATTGCATATAGTAGTCATATAACGTATGAAAGCAGGTATTTTTTGATATTAATATTTCTTTTCCTTTAGGTAGATATCTAGTAATGAGATAAATGAATCGAATGGTAACTCTAGTTTTAGATCTTTGAGAAATCTCCATATTGTTTTCCTTAGAGGTTTGAATAGTTTACATTTTCAATAATGTATACTTGTTCTCTTTTTTTCTACATCCTCTCCAACATGTTATTTTTTTGATTTTTAATTATAGCCATTCGAACTCATGTAAATCAATACCTCATTATGGTTTTAATTGACATTTCTGTGACATTGAACATTTTTTCATATATTTTTTGACTATTTATATGTCTTCTTTTGAAAAATACCTATTCATGCCCATTGTTCCCTTTTTAATGGGTTATTTATATTTTATTGTCATTAATTAATTGTTTGTATTTCCCTGTAAGCTCTATGAATTAGTCCATTATTGGTCGCATACTTTGGAAATAGTTTGTTCCACTATATACATTGTCTGTTCTGTGTTCATTGCGTTGATTATTACTATTATTTTCTTTTTGCTGTATCATAGATACTTTTTTTTTTTTTTACATAGGTTCACTATGTAAGTTCAGGGCAAATGAAAAAAAAAAAAAAGAGAGAAAGAAATTGAAATTACAAAAACAGTCCTCATCATCTCATCCACCCAATTATTTAAATCCTTCCCATGATAGGATATGATCTCAGATGAACAGACAAACTGAACACAGGTATCTTTACATTCTTAGCCACTTTTTGAATACTCTCCCAACAATACTCTCCTCACTCCACCTCCTAATTTCATTTTTCTTTCTGAGCCTTTGTTCATTTAACCAGACTGTGGACAACTACTCATGAATCTCTGTCAATTTTTACTTATAAAAATTTATCTATCCAGACTAAAGTGAAAACCAAATTTAGTATTTGAATTTCTGCAGGAAAAATTGATCTCCTCCACTGTCCTTCAGAGCCACTTCAGGATTAGCATGTATCCCTGCATCTATTCTTTTCCATTTGGAAAACTGGTATGTCACGTAGATCATTTATAAACCAGAAACATCCTTTTTCATCTTCAGTAAATGGACCATCAGATAGTATCTGAGACCACAGGTCTGGATTTAAAAAGATAAGCAATGTCACAGGAGGTGGTACTGGTGTAGTCTGAGCCACCAGCTCTTGCAACACACATTCATCTTCCAAACTCACCTGGGTCTCATCTTTTATCCATCATTTTCACCGAATGATAGATTGCTTCTCCATAGAACATGTGCATAGACTTGTGGAAAAAAATAACAGCCAATTTATGGTGAACATCTCAATTTACATGACTATTTAATTTCCTGTTGTTAGGTTCATTATTGAATTTGTTGGTTCTTAAATCTCAAATGGAAGAATATCTCTCACTGTGGTCTGGCTTTGCAGCCCACCATTCTATTATTCTGATCCCTACTCAAAACTGATGTGAGTTTTTGAGATGCTTTGTAAGTGGGTTTGAAGAGAGAATTCTTAAAGTATCTCTTGGCAGACAGAAGTCTGTGCAACCTTGGGATGATAATGTTAAGTTGTACTTTTTGCCCCCTGCAAGGTAAGACTCAAAGTTCCTTTAACAGTCCTAACAATTGATGTGTCAAAATAAAGGCAAATTTTGATGAACAGGCTTAAACCATGTATCCTGGCTAATTTAATATTTCCCATAAATATACAATTGTAGGATAATATTTAGAAATAAACATATCCTACATCAAGCACACAAAGTGAACTCAGTGTGAGTTTAAAATGGCTTGCTTTTTTCCCAGAGGCTTAAGGAACCTGGGCCCCCACTGGGACACACACAGAGTTGGCTTGCCTGGAGTTAAAAATTCCACAAACCCATTCTCTGAAGCTGTGCACTCGGTGAAGCCTGAGATCAAAGGGCATGCCGCCCTTCCTCAGAGATACAGGCCAGAGGGTTGACATATGTTAACAACATATTGTCAAAGGTCTATAGGTGCTCTGCCCTGAGGAAAAGACAGTCATTACTTCATACTGAGAAAACTTAGTGAATGCTTAAAGATACTCTTCCATTAACTCTGTTTTCCTGTGGCTACTTTCTTCTTTGTGATCTTTATTTAGATACCTGCCCAGAGATTAGTCAGTGTCTAGAAGAAGATATTTACTGCAAAAGTGATTGTATTGATATGGTAACAAGATATTTCCTTTCAAGTTAATTCCAGATAGGTAAAATGAGGCAATGTGAAACTAACAGATAATAGATTAAGTGTGTACATGACTAGAAAGGTATAAAATCAAAACCCTGAATAAAGAATTTCACTACACGCCATCCCATCCCGTGTAGTCTGTTTCTTGACTTAATAATTACAGGAGTGAGTTTACATCCATGGCAAAGCTGATGTTTGTTCATGTCTCCAGTCACGCAACAAACAATATCCAAAATAACAACTCAACACTTTCTGATTTAGATGGTAATAAGACAATAATTCTTTGAGATCTATCTACTTTATCTTTAGCTCAAAGAACTGTTTTTCTTTGAGATCTATCTATCTTTAGCTCAAAGAACTGTTTTTCATGTTCATTTATGAAGCCACCCAATGTTGCAATTTGTAGAAGTCAAATCCAAGGATTTCTTTTTCTTTTTCCTCTCATCCAGAAGTCCAACAAGTATCTATTTTCCCTGCTCCATTATCATTGTACAGCAGCTGTGAGGCTGATTATAGCTGTGCTTTCATTAACCAATCAATAATTAGCTCAAGATACTTTTAAGATACTGTATCAGACAGCCTTTCTGAAAACAGAAACTTCTCCAGGTTTTTTCTTCCAGGAAAGAACTTAACAAAGAAAATATATATTAACAAAAGAGTTGAAACATTTTGAGAAGTGAAATCAGGGAATACTCTTGGTTTTGTAAGGATTATAGGAAGCTAGACAATATTTTTCTCAGTTGACTGTAATATTGAATTAGGGATTTGAAAAACTTGTCCAGAAGCTTCGGTTAACTTTGCATTTGCTCTCAGCCAGCATCTGCTGCCACGGCATGAGAAGTGGCCTGTTTTTGTTTGTTGGTTGGTTTGCTTTTTTTTTTTTTTTTTTTTTTCTCTGTTCTCAATTCTTGATCTTGAGCAAGGACATCTCTTTGGAGAAATATGAATGAGGATCCTATTGACAAGCTAGTGTGTAAATTACAGTTTCTAGGATTTTATCCCCTGTGCACCAAGCATGTGCTTAAGAAGGTTAGTGTGGTGGTGTATTTAGTGATATCCAACACAAAGTTCTTCAACTCTGTTAGAATATGTAAATTTGATTAAAATATTAAAATAGGCATATCATTGGAGTTTTCAGAACAAGTGAGGATTTGTACTCCACCTTGGCATTATGGGAACAGTGGCTGCAGCAATATCCTAGTTTATTCCAGGTCATACTCAACAGAGGACTCAGGGGATAAAAATAAATAGCAAACAAACAATAAACATAAAAAACATGAATTTCCTGATTTCCTTATATGTTATGAAAACTAATCATCTAAAATTAAAAGAAATAAGGAACTGTTTTTTAAAACTATAAGAATTCTTTGTTAAGACTGATAAACCATTCTCTCTCTTTTTTAAGTTATAGATGATTATAATTGTTCCTTCTTGGCAAATCTTAGCATTTCTTAAGAAAAAAAGAAAATATCAATGATTCAGAGAAGAAGCAATTGGAAAAATATTTTAAAAGAAAGATTCTAAAACAATATTAAGAAAAAAAAATTATCACCAGTTGACTAGAAATTTTGAAGAGTTCCTAGGAAATAGAAAGCTAATAAAATGCATAGTATTCTTGAAGAGAGTTGGCGGGGGTGGGGGTGGGGTGGAATCAGAAAATATGCCTTACAGAAAAATAGCAGCAAAGAATGTTAAAATCCCTCATATCCTTACATTTATTATTGAAGCTTGTCAAAGAAAACAGTGTTTACTGTGGAGAAAAATAGCTGAGAATTAGTATTAGTTTAGAATAGAAGCTTAATTCTGGAACAGAACATATCAGATTTGAAACTCAAGTTAGATTTCTCTACATAAAAATCAGTACTTATAGAAGACAGCCACACTCATCACTATACAACCAATGCAAAAAAATCATTTATTGTGTGTTATCTAATATTCAATTCTTTCTAGAAATTTGGGAATAAACAAAAATTAAAAAAAAAAAGAACAAAGTAAAGTAACTGATTTCAGAAGCATGTTAGTAATAAAATTAGTATAGATGATTATAAAGATAGTAATTTAGAATTTAAATTCATAAAATGAAGAGCATAAAATAAATCAAATATAGAATATATAAGAAAAATGAAATAAAAATTAATAACTGTGAAGGGAATGAGAGTCAGATTGCCATGAGATGATTTTTTATTTTTTTGGCACAGCATGCCAGAAAATGACAGATAACAACTTCAAAATTCAGAACAAAATTCCTTTCTAACACTGGCCCAGCTATTTGGAAAAAGTAGCATTCAAAGAAAATTTTTTAGATATATATAAACATCATATTTCAGATTAAAAAAAGAATGATTTCAAATAAGAAAAAAATATGGAAAATAAAAAAGTAATTTATAAATAAGATAGAAATAATTATAGATTGTACTAGTAATTGCTAGCATGTGTTTAAAAATAATCTGAATGTTGAAGGTGACAAGAAGTCATGAAAGTAATTGTGATAAAATATCAATTACTAGTAAAAATGACACCAATAATAAAAGTCTTACAATAATATGTGCAAAATGATTTTTGTGATTGATATTACATTATGCTCCTATTTGGTCAGGGGTTTATTCTCCATGGTGATAGAGAACTATAAATTTTAATATTATACATTTAAATGTAATAATTAGATTTTGTAAAGAAAGTATGAATATATTTTATACCATTACAGCAAAATTGGGTTTTTTTAAATAATGAAAGAAAATAAAAATTGATCTAACAAAAAGCAGGAAACCCTAAATGCACTAAAAAAAAAAAAAAAAAAAAAAAATGACAAGCAAAAAATTGAAAACATAACTTTTATTTATATTTCAAATCCGATTAATTAATATAGATATAATGAGAAGGAAGACCCATCTATCACTTACTTCAGAATGCAAATGGATAGAAATCCCATTTGAAAAGCAGAGAGTCTCATAATTAAATCAATGCGGCAATATCCCATAAATCAATGACATAGAAAAAAAATTAAGAAAAAGAAACAAAATAGATTATTTCAGAAAGATGCAAAAGATGCTGCATTTTATTAACAAATATACAAAAAGGAAGTCTAGTAGTAGTTATAGTAGAATAAACAAATGTCAAGCCAAAAGCATACAAGCTAATAGGCTGCGGCTCGGTGCCCATAGCTGAATGGTTATGGCACCAGCCACATATGCTAGGGCTAGCAGGTTCAAACCCAGCAGGGTCCTGCTAAACAACAATGACAATTAAAACAACAACAAATAGCAGAGCATTGTGGTGGGCGTCTGTAGTCCCAACTACTTGGGAGCCTGAGGCAAGAGAATCATGTAAGCCCAAGAATTTGAGATTTCTGCAAGGGTGACATAGTGAGATTCTATCTCAAGAAAAGTCAATAGGCTGGAGTATGTTGTTTTAATAAAAAACAAAACCAGAGAGACTGTGAGAATTGTCATGCACATGATAGATATTTGAGATATATAAAGTGTAACATACATGGACCAAAAATGCCCCATAATACAGAGACTTAAAACATTTCTTTCAGAAGTCAAAATATTTAGACTTAATCCCATATCAAGTATTTAATTAACATAATATACGAGCATGATCTGATACTATGTAGACTTACCTTTTGCAAACAATTAAATCATGTTATAAATCTGACCAGATAGAACTCTCACACAAACACACACACACACACACACATACACACTCCCTCAAGTAAAAGGTAGAACTTGCACACAAAAGAAACTCATAAGTCTAATTTTTACCACAGTTTAATGGAACTATATAACCAAAACGTCTATTTGTGAATGTATATAGACATGTATACATACTTAAATAGATATTTTTGTCATATAATTATATAAATAAAAGACAAGAAAAGTTCATAGGGTGGGAGCAGGTGACAGCAACATTTCAAAGTAGAGCTATCTAAGGTTTTATTTATTTATTTATTTACTTATTTTTATTTACTTATTTATGTATTTATTTATTTATTGCAGTTTTTGGCCAGGGCTGGGTTTGAACCTGCCACCTCCAGTATATGGGGCCGGCGCCCTATTCCTTTGAGCCACAGGCACCACCCTGTTTCTTTCTTTCTTTCTTTCTTTTTTTTTTTTTTTTGAGACAGAGTCTGACTTTGTCATCCTTGGTAGAGCTGTGGTAGTCACAGCTCACAGCGACCTGTCTCCCAGTTTTAAGCAATTCTCTTGCCTCAGCCTCCCGAGTAGCTGGAACTACAGGTGCCCGCCACAACGCCTGGCTATTTTTAGAGATGAGGTCTCACTCTGGCTCAGATTGGTCTCCGACCTGTGAGCTCAGGCATTACACCCACCTTGACCTCCCAAGTATTGGGATTGCAGGTGTGAGCCATTGCATCAGTCCTGTAAGGAGGTTTTCATAGGCCACTGTGTGTGCCAGGTCTGAGGTCTGTATGTAGGAACTGATAACAAGTGTTGTTAAAATACAGCTCATGGAGTTTAAGAGATAAGCAAAATGTTTTATTTTTAAAGAGTTTCTTTAAGTTGAACAGACTTATTTTCTGGCTTAAATCATTTTCCTTGACAGTCATGCATATGGAGAGTTATAAGAATTATATCTATCTATCAATGCAAAAATTGGAATCAAAATAAGTGCTTTGGGAAGGTTTGTATTTATTTACTTATTAAATATATAATTAAATGCTTATTGAATATTTCCTATTTCCTAAGTACAATTGTAGGTGAATATATAGAGAATTTACTTAGAAAATTAAATGTTTCAGATATATAATAGGTTGGATAAGGGGGAAGCAACAAAAAACATAGCAAAAGGCAAATCATCTATAGATCATGCCAAGAAAGACTAGAGAGTTTTGTGTCTGTGTGAAGATAGATTACAAGAGAATTATAGCAAGATCCAAGAAATGAGATACTGTATTGATATTTTTTAAAACATTGCTTTAGGTAAAGGCATTTTTCCATATGGTGTAATTTTTTAGCAATAATGTTCAGATAAATCAGTATCTGATTTATGAGCAGGATACTCCAAATGTAGTGTTTGTCCAACTAAATACTAAGATAAGATTCTTAATAATAATTGCAAGGGAATGATTACCATGCTGGACCATAATATCCAATCTGGAGAAATAAAAAAAAAAGGGGGGGGGGTAAATTGGGGACTACCTGTACAGTATATTGAAATTGGAGAAGTAAAAAGACTGATGGTCTTGATGAAGTTGGAAAATTTCTTTGTGTGTGAGATGAAGGAATAGGAAGTTTGGCCGTAACAGTAGAATGTCTAAGTGTGTGATTTGAAATTTTTTTTCATGTTATTTATTAGGGTGGCGCCTGTGGCTCAGTGAGTAGGGCATCCGCCCCATGTGCCGAGAGTGGCGGGTTCAAACCCAGCCCCGGCCGAACTGCAACCAAAAAATAGCTGGGCATTGTGGCAGGCGCCTGTAGTCCCAGCTGCTCCAGGAGGCTGAGACAGGAGAATCGCAGAAGCCCAAGAGCTGGAGGTTGCTGTGAGCTGTGATGTCACAGCACTCCACGGAGGCTGGTAAAGTGAGACTCTGTCTCTACAAAAAAGTTACTATATAGTTTTTATTTGTCTTTTCCCCCCCACAGATAAGAATTAGCAAGTGGACATCTGATTAAAGGCCGTAGGAGAGTTCAGGAAGAGAAATTAAGTTGCTAAAGTCCGTGTTGGAGGTTTCCCTCATAAACTCAAAGTGGCAAGCAGAATTGAAAGAAAATTGAAGCAAAGGGTTAAGCATTACTGCCTAAGTGATTAAAAGTTTCATAGAGTTTAAAAAGGAGAAAGGTGGTGTAATAAGACTACTTCAGCTCCAAGGTAACATGGATTGTGAAATAATTAAAGGGGAAGAATAGTCTAAAAATGACACTGGGGAGCAAAAAGGACAAACCCTTAAATGTGAGAGTCATGAGCTTATGACTTATACCAATAAGGTATTCTCAGGAGCAGCAATTTTTCACCTAAGAAAGATAGGTAGAAGAAATTTTTAAGATTTTGACTATCTTTGTGTGTGTGTGTGTATTATATTTGTTTTGGTCTTTCATCTGTTGATAGGCACTTGGGTTATAAGGAGATTTTCTGATTGTTGATGAGAACATCCCAAGTTCATTGGAAAGAATTGGAGTAAGGAGAAAGAAGGGGTAATAGCGTGCAACAGGACATAAACCAAGAAGTATCAAAGTCAGCATAAACCATAAGGTGAACTTGGATTCCTAAAGACCAATACAAACAGAGAGAAGACACATAAAAAGTTTTTCCCTTTAGAATCAGGAAGACTTTAGGCAGAGCCATGCCAACTGAAGTTCCAAAGGTACTGGATAGGAAAAGATACGCTAATATTGTCAGAGGGAAAAAAACACAATGAACTGAGAAAGAGGAACGCTTGCTGTCCTAGGAATGTACCACTATGTCATACTTTTTCAAAATCAGAAACTCTGTAATAGCCAACTGTGCTCCCTTTGAGAAATCTTACTAGCAGACCTCTCTTTTAATTAGTAGTGTACCATTTAGACAGAGCTCCCACAGAACGAGCTATCTCAATATTACAACAGTAATAATCAGCCTCATGATAATACATTGCACTGAGAATCATACGAATAATTCATTCAAGATGTGAGGTTCAGAATCAGGCCCACCTGACCTAAATATTTGTTTTTGCCAATTTTTAGCTGGGAAGCCTGGGATTGATAACATGAGTTCTGAGGCCAGTTATCTTGAAAAGGAAAATAACACTATGTTCTTCAGAGCATGATTAAAGATACAGTAGAATGTCCATAGTTGGCCACCATCCTACACTGACCACCTCCTTAAGGAAATCTAATTTTCGTAGACCTGACAACCACCACAAGTACCTATGAGTACAATAGGACTAGTTCCTTAGGGTGACCATCTCCATTTATTGACCATCTTATTACAGTCTTTTGGTTGGTCAACCTACAGACTTTGTACTGTATTTAAAAGGAGAACACAATTTTCCCTTAGTATCCATTGGGGATTGGTTCTAGGGATACCAAAATTTGGAATGATCAAGTCTCTGATAGAAAATGGTGTAGTATTTGAATATAATGTATGTACATCCTTTCATATACTTTAAATAAAATCCCGATTGCGTATAATACTTTATGCAATATAAATGTTATGTAAATAGCATTTACACTATTATTGTTCTTTTATTTGTATTAATTTTATTAATTTTCATTACTTCACATATTTTTAATCCATGCTTTGCTAAATATGTCAATGTAGATATGAAGGGGTGACTGTATATATAAAATGCTGAGAATATTGTTTAATCTATCAAAATAAATCAAAAAGGCAAATTATTACTATAAATAAAATTAGATTAATATGGTCATTAAATTTGTTCATCATTAAAAAAATAAAAATAAAAAATCATCAAATTATTTTCCCAAGTCCTTAACTTAGGTCTTTACATAAAAGGTAATGTGTTTGTTTCCTGTTTTTCTACCTTATTGTCTAGATCATTAATTATTATGTTCCAATTACTTCCAAAGAAGTAATTTCTCTCAAGTAGAAAATTTTAATTAAATTATAAATAAAGTATATTATGAAAGTCATAATTTACACATTGTAGAATAAAATTTTAGAAAGGTATCAAAACAAATGGAAAAGAGGAGAAGTAAAATCAAAAAACATTCAGCTACCCCAACTTCATCACATACTTTACTGGCAAATGGTTTGAAGGCACAGTTGATATTTAGATCAAGTAAAAATCTGGCCACATCATACACAAAACAAAAGTAGAAGAAAATACAATGAAAGCTCATGTTCTTATAATTTGTATGTTTTACCAATTTATGTGTATATCCAATATCTCCCTTTAAGTCAGTTTAATAATTTCACTGGGTTTAAATTTATGAAGCTTTTAAATGGCTGTGGAGGAGATGGCTGTGTATGAAAGCTTAGTAGGCAATATCCGTATCTTCCTTCTGCATTTTTTTCTTATTTATAGAATTTCAAATATTTGTTTTGCATTTCTTTTCTTTCTTTTTAAATTTTCTCTATACACATACATGTGTTTATTTGGTTTCTACTTTACCTTCACAAAATTAAAGAGGCTTAAAATTTAATAACAATGACAATGTTTAAGATAAGGACTACAAACAAAAACCTCGTAAAGAACAAACGAAGATAAATACATTCGGAAAAAAAATCAGACAATTGCTGCAAAGAAATACTGAGCAATAATAATAATAATAATGCAAAAGAAGTAACATTCACATTGTCAGATAAAAATATGTCTATCATAGAATGCTTTGACTCTGAGGTTCAGTATGAAGTCATCAGTTAACTTCTTTTTCTTCCCAAAGTCTCAAAAAATAGAGAATATTTATTTTTATAAATAAATCTATTTTTATTTATAAAAATAAAATATAATTTTAAAAAACAGACCATGCCAAATTTTGTAGACAATAGAAAAAGAAGAAATACTTCAAAATCATTCTACTTCATCTGGAATTTTTAATTATAAAAATAAACATGATACAAAATATTTCTTGTACATATTCAATATTTTCAAAATATTACATGACAGAACTAAACTTTTGATAAGCTTTTAAGTGTCATTGTGGTTTCTCATAAAGCTCATCAGTGTATTACTATTATTCATACCAGAGTAAGTAATACCAAATCTCATTACTGATTCCAGTACTGACTCAATATTTAGCAACTCTAATAAATGCTTTTCAGTGCTCCATTAATGAAATGGCAGTATTTTTTTTTTTTTTTACCACATTATTTAATATGGTTTGTGGAGATGACAACATATCTATTATGATGATTTAATATGCTTATAATATGCCTGCCTACTGGGCGGCACCTGTGGCTCAAGGAGTAGGGCACAGGCCCCATATACCGGGGGTGGCGGGTTTAAGCCTGGCCCAGGCCAAAACTGCAAAAAAAAAAAAAAAAAAAAATCCCTACCTACTGACCACTTAGATGAGTTGTTGAAATTTCTTTAAAGGGAAATCAACAGTGTAAGAGCTTTTGCAGGGATGTGTGATGATTAAAGGGTCGCAGGACATGAGGCAGCCAAATGAAAAGAATCCACGAACAGTGTTTTTCTACTAAAGAAAGTGGAAATCTCTACTAACATTTGGCAAAGCCTTCCCAGTAATGTAACTAACTATAAGAAAAACTCCATTTACCTGAAAAAGGAACAGGAAAAACCTGAAAAGATGTAGGCTGTAACACAACATTGCAAATGCTTCAGCGAACAACATAATTAGTGAATCTTTTATTTAAACTTCTGTCAATTGTTTATTTGCTATCTAGAATGGATTACAAATTTTATCCAACTTAATAAACGAAAAGCTCTTGTAATCTATATACTTATTTTTAGTTATAGAAGGTTCCATGTTTTCTCTTATTCTCTTTGTTTCTAAGCTACTAATTTAAATAATATTGCTGATTACAGTCATAACTAATATATATGCCACTTACAAGAGCAACATGCAGTTACCATCAATTATTGAAGACTCAGTGTTTTAGTTGAAGACCATAGGTTTGCAATAGGAATTTAAAAAATATAGACATATTTTAGAGAAAGTCAGCAAAATTTTACAAGAAATCAGCAAAACTTGCTAGTGTGATATTTTGAATGTCAACACAAGTAGTAAAAAAATCAATGTGAAATAGTGCCCTGTTTTGATCTTTCAGTTTCATAGTATTAATTTTTCAAAAGCTTTGCTCATTTTATTATTTTTATTTTACTTCCCAATCAATATGGTCACATTGATTGCTTTATCTTAAAACACAACTCTTTAATTTCAACTCTTTCATGGATATCTGGTATAAATTATTATTATTATTTTTTTGTTACATGTTCAATGAGTTCTTTCTTTGGACAAAAGCAAGAGGGCAAAATCACTGGCTATAATAATGAAAATACAGTACAGGGGGAATACATTTAGTTTAAATTAAAGGATATCTTAATCATGAAGACATTTTAATAAATAAATAGATATAAAATTGCAAAGTGTAAATAAAGGCTTTAAATATTTTTCAAATCATACATTTATATGTGTCTTTATCTATCCATGTCATCTTCACACGTGTTTTATTTTCTTGCAGGGGCCTACAAAGTTCATATTACAAGTTGTATTTATTTTTGTTTCTAAATAATTTGTTCTTCTATTGGTTAAGTCATATTAAAAAAGCCTGACTCATCTGCAATCTTTGCAATCTAACTATTAACAAATGACAGAAATCCATCTTGAGCTAACCTAAGCAAAGAGAGAAAATGTACCTTTTTGTGTGACCAAACTTTGAGCAAGGCAGAATGAAGGGAGCCTCTGACAGAGGAAGGTAGCTTTAAGTTATTTCGTTTCTTTGATTTTCACTGTGCTGCACGTAGGTTTCCTTCTCTTCCTAGAGACAGACTTTCCCAGCTTTATTGAGAATATGGTTTCTGTTAATTGACACTTTCAGCATCCTACAGAAATTCATCTCTTTCCCCATCTCCTGACTTTGAAATCCTTCCAAGAATTCTGCTTGTCCTGTTCTATCCCGACAAATGTTACACCAGGCAGAAGTAGTAGATGACCAAACTGCCCCTCCTGAAACCAATCACTCAGCTTAGTGGGCAAGGTCATGTAACAAGCACAGACATACATTTGGACCACATTTAAACGGGATAATGAGAAGAAGAGGGGCAATGGGAAGATGTGTAATCCCCCAAAGGGATAAGAGTGGAGCAACTCAAACCTGGCCTCTAGTGAAATAAGTCAGAGTAAAATAGAATGCATCCCAAGTTACATACTTCATCTACTAAAATCTGCTTATTGTCAATAATAAGCTGAAAGATGTAGAGATTTTTAATTTATTAGTATTCCTAGGAGATAATTGTTTATTGTAGATAAAATTAATGAAGAATTTCTGGGGACCTTTATGTATGTGATGTTTTCCTAAATCATGTGCTTTTTTCTCTTCTTGGTTGTATAATGCTTAACTCTTAGCTTCTTGAGATATGAGGAGAGGGATGAGAGTGATCTGCTTCTGTAAGCTCGCCTGAATAACACGGCAGAGATTCTTCATAAAACAGGTGTCAAGGCTATCCCATTCTTAATTTATTCTTTATTTTCAGAGATAAGTTGAAGAATTACAAATTCTTCTGAAGCTTGAGTACAATTAATATATATGACATAAAGACTGGAATAGTATAGAAAATAAAAAGTTGAACTAAGTAGTTTTTCTTCTTCAGTCTTCTGGTTCTTCCTTCTTTTCATTTCTTTTCTTTCTTTCTTTCTTTCTTTCTTTCTTTCTTTCTTTCTTTCTTTTTTTTTTTTTTTTTTTTTTTTATACAGAGTCTTACTCATTCACCCTCAGTAGAGAGCAGTGGCATCAAAGCTCACAGAAACCTCAAACACTTGGGCTCAAGCAATCCTTCTGCCTCAGCTTCCCATAATCCCCGCAGCTGGTAGTACTCAGGCCTGCCTTAAGTGCTGGCTAGTTTTCTTTATTTTTAGTAGAGATGGAGGTCTCACTCTTGTTCAGAAGATCTGGCTGCCTAGGCCTCCCGGAGTGTTAGGATTATAGGCATAAGTCACTGATGGTTCGTTACCATTGACACACATATCCTGCTTTTAACAGTAGCAATATTACCTAAAGAACCTAAACATCTACTGTTTAAATGAACTTCTATTTTTACAACAGTAAGACTACAAAACCTCTTCAAATTCTCAATTATTTTATTTTATTGTCAACAAAGTAATGCTTTACATGTGTTCAAGAACAACTTTTTCAGTGGCATTCACAAGGCAATTTTTTTTTTTTTCCTCATTCTAATCTGTTCACATAAGAATGCCTTGGGAATTTTTTTTTTTTTTCATTCTTGATATCATACTGATGCTGATATTCAAGCAAATGGCGCCTGCCAGACTTTCCCAAACGTGCTAAATAGCCATATATCTGCACAGCACTTGGCTTCCTCCAAGACTTGAAGAGAGTGCTTGTGCTCCAGTGCCTTTCACACATTGTCAGACTTTTTTCATGCTTGTGGTTGGAGTACAAATATCTCTTGAATCCTTGCATCAACTTAATATGTTCATGGCTGCAACCAGAGGGATTCAAACTCATTATGGAAGTGATGGGAGGAAGGAGAAAGGATGTAAGCCACACCATTATGTTAACCCCTTGTTCCTTTTATAGCTACTCTTCACACTGGAAAAATCCTCTCTTCTTCCACAGTTTTACAAAAGTAAAGCTTTGACACTAATGTTTCCTAAACTTAATGAGAACCTGGGGATAGTAGAAATTGCTGCCCATATAAGCAAAATATGGGCCTTAGCACAACCAGCCAAAAAAATCCTTGTAACCAGAAAGTAATGCTCATTTGACTGCACCATAAGATATTCAAATATAATTTTAAAACTTCTACATATGTATCCAATTGGTTATTCATACATTCACCATAAAATTTACTTGAAATGCCTGTGATGCTTCCATTTCTAAAAATATTAATTTATTCATTTAGTATTATGCACAATTCATAACTTAAGAATGAATCAGCAAGGGAAAAATTTTACAAGGAACAACAACAAAAAAATAGAATAATCATGCTGTAATTAACTGACGAACAGTAATGCTACACTAGTGCTACATTTCCTACATAAATGCAATATATACTATGTATATCAAGTAGTGGGGATTTCATGTATTGCAACTAGAATACAAATGAACTTAACAAAAATGTTTCCTAACTATGTATTGGTTAACACTGCTAATTACAGAGCTAATAATTTTTTAAGTCCTATTAGCTAGAAATTAATAAAACGCCTAACCAAATTTAATGTATTATTAAATGCCTTGTTGCTCTTTTTTCTTTTATGTGCATAACCTATTGTTACATTATTATTTTAAAGTCGTTTTTATACAATCAATTTCTTCATTCAACTGGCCAGGTTTTTTTGTTTTTGTTTTTACTAAATTCAAGGAAATATTAATTTCAGTGTAAAATTACTCATGAAAGGAACTTTGAAATAACAACAAAAAATACTTTACCCTTCTTTCTAAGATCTTGGGTTGTCAAATCTCTTTTTATAATTATAGGGAGACTTACTTTCCTCATATGTTCTATAAAATTCTGATGCACATGTGCTGTTAAGTTTATTTCTTTTCTTCTGCTATTTCATTCAGTTGTTACTGTATTTCTCCACTATGTGTACAGCATTTAATGTTTAAGTCAGTATAGTTAGAGTCAGAGAAGCAGAATCCAAACAGATGTAACTTTTCCCCTTTTCTTTCATGGTCTCAAAAATGTTTTCAAGCCTAGGCCTCTCCAACTTTTTGGAAAAACGTTACCATTCCATTATTTAAGACAATTTCACTCTTCATTCTCTAGTAGACTTAGGGCTCACTTTTACAAATAAAAGGAATCATTAATGTGTGAAGTTAAACTAGGCCTTCTAGTTTGATTCACTACTATCACAGAGCTTTAGTAAGCATTAGTAATTTAATATGTTTTTGTTGTTATTGTATCTCTAAAAATTTTGCAAGTGGAAATGAGCATTATAGACATTTGGTTCCTCTCATAATAATAACACTAATGCCATTGTGCCATTTATCCTGAATACATGTCAAATCCGATTTTTAAAATGAATTAATAGGGGAGCAGAGCAAGACAGCAGACTAGAGACAGCTCCTTCCCACCTACTCATGGGCAGATATCGCATACCAGCACTAGAAAGGAAACCTTTCAAGACTTGAGTGGAAATGGTGGGAAATTGAGAAATGAAGCCAGAAAGACGGAGAGAGGCAAGAAAGATGGACAAGAGACTAGAGATATGATGGCGTTGGAGAGATGATGCAGCTAAGGATTGCATCCAGCCACTAAACCATGGAAACAGCTCTGTTTTTACAGTATCTTAACAAGATTGCAAAAATCTTAACACTTAGGGTAGAGATCAACCTTAAAGAAGGAAAACTGTGTGTTTGTCAATAACAAAGTATACATGAACTACTTGATCTCTGACAGGGGAAAATAATGTTAAGGTAAAAGAAGTGGTTGGGGGTTGCTCTCTGAGCATTTCCCAGGCTTTTGGGGACTTGCCAGTCACAGCCTGATCCCCACTAGGAGACAGAAGAAAGTAGACTTCAGCCACATCTGGCTGGGGAAGGCTACCCAGAAACAGCCCTCCAGGGGCACAGTGAAGCAGTGAGAGACTTTAGGTGACAATGGGGAAGTCTGATGCTGAGGAAAACACACACAGAAGGCATGTGGTTGGTACAGGCAGAGGCTAGCTGTTGGTGGCTCTCCCACAGAAGACTGGGGCAGGGGGAGGGCTGCCCTGAATTTTTTTAAATTTTGGACTGAGCTCCTCACTGGAGCAGTGAGTAAACTAGAACACAATATGGGGGCAAGGGTTGAACACTGGGTAGGGTGGCTATTCCATCAGTTTGGTTGCTGGCAGTTCACCACCCTTGTGGAAAGGCTGCAAGCAGTGGAGAAACAGTCTACAGTATGCCAGTGCATGGCAGGCTCTGGTGTGCCTGCTGAGCTCCAGCCACCCTCCTCAGGCTAGCTACAGGACTCCTCTACCTCCCACAAAACCAGAGGGCTGCTTTTATCAGGGAGCATTGTTTGACAGACATCCTGGGAAGTCTGGCAAGAGTTTTAGGACCCTACTCCTATGGAAACTGAATGCTGACTAAGTGAACATACCCACATTGAGACCAAACAAGTCAAGAAAATGAGACCTAATCTCCTTTGAAAGTATTGAATGGCTTCCAATCCCCATTATATACAGTAAATTCAGCATGTATTCTACATATCCTAACATCACATTGCCATCTAGTGTCCAGGGAACACATTGATATATATATATATATATATAATATCTTATTATATGTACATATCATATAATATATATGATATATATACATATATATATGATATATATACATATATATATGATATATATATATGATATATATATACATATATATGTATATATATATAATATCTCTATATGTATGTGTGTGTGTGTGTGTGTGTATACACACACAAATGTACAAATTCTAGGTATTCATCAAATACCTAGAATGGAGGTACCAAAAGAATGGAAGCCCTACTGGAGGATATCATAAATGAAAACTTTCCGAATATCACTAAAGATTCAGTGTATGCATATACACACATACATATATACATACATACATCATTTTATGTTTTTTGCTTCTTTTCTCAATTTTCCTTAGTTTCTTTCTTTTTTTCTCCTTCATGGTTGCTGTTATTGTTTCTTTAGTTTTTGTTGTTGTTGTTGTTTGTTTGCATTTTTATTTTTTCATTTTTACTTTTTATAATAGCAAGGGCTTCTCCATTATTCTTATATTTTTTTAATTCCTTTTATTCTTTATTTTTAAATTTCTCTCCTTTTTCTGTCTTTTAGTAGAGATTTTTCTATTTTTCTCATTATTCCCACATAAATTTTTCATACAACAGATAAGGCATCTCCTTTTTTCCCCTCTATCTTATATAGTTATATTTTTAATTTTCTTTTTTTTTTTGTTATTTTTTTTCCATTTTTATTCTCACCTCTGAGGGCTGGGGGGTCAGGGATTGGTCTGGCACAAATTCACCAAAAGATATGGTCTAAGAGGTCCTTCTAAGTTTGTTCTATGGAAAGAAGGTACTGGCAGGTCCCCACTGTGACATACTTTCTATATTTGGCAGAGGTGGGGACTAGCTTTTGCCCAGGCTGGGAAGGAGCTCCAGACATTGAAGGACCTTGCAAGCCCTATTCCCAAAGTCCTAGAGGTATAGGTGATATTAAAGGACTCTGCTGAGTACCACCATTTCTCCTGTCAGTCTCTTCCTCTATTACTATCCTTTTGGTCTCCTTTTCTTCAATTCTTTCCTTCTGATCCCCTATTTTTTTCCCTTCTTTTTCATCTTTTTCTTTTCTTTCTCACATTTTGCTGTTTACTTTTGTCTTCCTTTTGGCCTTATATCAAAGACCACTTCAACACCTAAGAACTGAGCCAACATAACTTAAAGCAAAGGAGGTAGTAGGAAGGAAAAAGTAGGGGATCAAAGTGAAAAAGAAGGAAACACACACAAGGAGGACTAACAGAAAAATTCCAGCAACACAAAAGACCAGAACAGAGGAACCCTCCCACCTCCAAGGGATCATGGGGTAGATATGGCAAAGGATTACACCTACAAAGAATTAATAAAAGTGACAGAAAGGGAATTTAAAATATAGATGGCAATAGCAGTAAAGATAATTGATGAGAAAGTGAAAAAACAGCAATAAAAATAGACAAAAGATATGAAGAATATAGAAAGAATATGGGAGAACTTAAGGACTTAAAGGAGTCACTCAGGGAACTTAAAAATGTGGTATAAAGTATCAATAACAGATTAGACCATGGAGAATAAAGAATCTAAGAGCTAGCATATGAAGCTCTTGAGCTAACTCAGGTAGTTAAAGAGGAAGAAAAGAGGAGAGAGAAAGCAAAGCACTGACTCAGAGAATATGAGACTTCATGAAGCATTCAAAAATACAAATTCTAGGTATTCCTCAAAACCTAGAATGCAGATACCAAAGGAATGGAAGCCCTACTGGAGGATATCATAAATGAAAACTTTCCAAATATAACTAAAGTTTCAGAAACACTCCTTTTAGAAGGATATTGAATTCCAGGTTGTCTCAACACAAATTGAGCATCTCTAAAACACATTATAATGAACCTGTCCAAAGTCAACATGAAAGAATAAATTATACAAGCAGTCAGGAGTAAGTGCCAATTCACATACAGGGGAAGATCACTCAGGGTGACAGTGAACTTCTAAGCTGAAACTATCCAAGCCAGAGGAGAATAATCAACTCTTTTTATCCTCCTTATACAAATCAGTTTTCAGCCCATAATTCTGTATCCTGATAAGCCTCAAAGTCAATGAAGAAATAAAATATTTCATTGATAGGCTAACACTGAGAAAATTCACCACAACCATACCAATTCTACAGGAAATACTTAGACCTATTCCTCACACTTATTATAACAATGGACCACTGGCAAAGTAAACACCCAGAAACTAAAGGACCAAACTTAACCTCCATAATAGCACAGAGGATAAAACTAAGCAATGAACTGTCACAAAATAAGATGAATAGAACTCACTTAACATCACATTTATCAATTCTTTCAATAAATGTTAACGGATTGAATTCCTCACTGAAGAGGCATAGACTAGCCAAATGGATAAAAAAGACAAGCCAAAAAAGACACTCTGTACATTGTCTCCAAGAAACATACCTAAACTTGAAAGACAAAGGAGACAGGGTAAAGGATTGGAAAACAGTATTTAAGGCAAATGGAAATTAGAGGAAAAGAGGGTTGCAATCTTATATTCCGATACAAGGGGATTTTAAAAAATAGAGCAAAGAAAGACAAAGATGGTCACTTTATACTGATCTAGGGAACAATACAATAGGACATTTCAATTCTAAATATTTATGCAACCAACTTAAATACTCTCGGGTTTATGAAACATACCTTAATTAGTGTGAGCAATATGATATCCTATATCACCATAATAGCTGCAGACTTTAACACCCCTGGTGCAGAACTGAACAGATAATATAAGCAAAAACTAAGCAAAGATAAAAGGGAATTAAATGCAACCCTGGAACAAATGGGCTTAATACACATATAAAGAACACACCATCTCAGACCTAAGGAATATATGTTCTTCTCACCAGCACATGGAACATACATCCTTATAGATTACACCCAAGGACACAAATCAGACCTCAACAGAATTAAAAATATTTAAATTGTAGCCCCATATCTTCTCAGACCACAAGGTGGAACTCAACTCTAACAAAAATTTTCATCCTCACACAAAGACATGGAAACTAATCAAATTTAGGCTGAATGACAGTTGCATTAAGAAAGGAAAGGGCACACTTCTACACTGCTGGTGGGAATGCCCACTAATATGTCCCTTCTGGAAGGATGTTTGGAGAATACTTAAGAGACCTAAAAATAGACCTGCCATTTAATAAATAGAGTTTGATTAAGTTACAAAGCCTCTGCACAGCTAAGTAAACAATAAAGCAAACAGACAACCTACAGGTGGGAGAAAATAATCATAAGCTAAACATCATATAAAGGGCTAATATCGAGCATTCAGAACCCATAGGTCAGTGGGTATGGTACCGGCCACATACACCTAGGCTGGAGGGTTTAAACTCGGACTGGGCCAGCTAAACAGCAATGACAACTGAAACAAAAAAGTAGGCGGGCATTGTGGCAGGTATCTGTAGTCCTAGCTACTTGGGAGGCTAAGGCAAGAGAACTGCTTAAGCCCAAGAGTTGGAGGTTGCTGTGAACTGTGATGCTAAAGCACTCTACTGAGGGCAACATAGTGAAACTTTGTCTCAAAAAAAAAAAAGAAAAAAAAAAAAAAAAGGCTCAGTGCCTGTAGCAAAGTAGTTATGGTGCCAGCCATATACACCAAGGGTGGTGGGTTCCTACCTGGCCCAGACCAGCTAAAGAACAATGACAAGTGCAATAAGGGATGGCCAGGCATTGTGGTGGGAGCCTATAGTCCCAGCTACTTGGGAAGCTAAGACAAGAGAATCACTTAAGCCCAAGAGTTGGAGGTTGCTGTGAGATGTGACACACCACAGCCCTCTACTGAGAGTAACATAGTGAGATTCTGTCTCAAAAAAAAAAAAAAAAAAAAAAGAAAAAGAAAAAAAGGACTAATATCCATAATATACAAAAAACTCAAGCACATCAGCAAGATGAAAACAAACAAACCTATTAAAAATTAGACAAGAGGGGTTCACTACAAGATGACAGACTAGAGACATCTCCTCACCAGCCACTCTAGGTAAGACAAGATAAGGGAACTCCAACCACCTCTTACTGGATTGTCCTGCTCACAAACATCACTGGAAGGGCACAGTGAGTCACCAAGGGACTCCAAAGAGCAAGAAGATCAGGAATGAAGAAAAAACCTACAAAGAAAGCAGGTGAGAAGGATCCCAGTGACCAGGGTAGGTCAAAGCCTACATACGGATTCCCTGAGAGATGAAGCCCTCAGGAAAGTCTCCCCACACTGCCTCTATGGAACCTCAGGGTGAAGCATTGGGAACCTGACTGAACTCTGGGAGGGCCTGGTCCTCCAGGCAAGGGAGTAGGGAGAAACAAGCAGGAGCTGAGATCCTACTGGTATCCAGAGTATGCACAGCAACCAGCCGTTTGGCAAAGCATTGGAAACAGCAAATGCGTTATACAGCTTTTTGAACCTGGGAGCTCACTGGAACCATGTTGGAAAGACTTGAGCCAACAAGCAAACTTAAAACAGCCCAAAAACAGGTGGGTCTGGACCCATAAACTTGTGGTTGTTGCAAAGCCTACAAGCACAGCACCACCATTGTGGGAGGGCTGCAAGGGAGAAGCAGCCTCTAGGATCCCAGTGGACCAGCTCTGACTATGCCTGCTGAGTGTGGGCAGATACCCTTGGGATGACTTCTGCAGAGATGTGGGCAAGTAGGACAGATCCCACCAAACACACAGACCCTTTTTTGTGGCTTCAAAAATCATTTCCAGGGTGGAAAGTCAGGCTCCCAACAATATGGGGATTGAACATTGGGGTAGCAACCCCACCCACATTAAAATTAAATAAACCAAGAAAACAAAACAAAGTCTCATGGCAAACAGCTAGTAACTTTCTGCCCCAATATAAAATGGAAACAGCTTCTTCCCCCCCCCCCATTTCCTAAACCCAAAGTGTCATAGTATCCAGGCAATTTATTGCATTATACATATTTTTTTCTTTTCAGAGCGCCACCTGATATCCACAAAATATACTGCATTGTATATATTTTCTAATTCTTAATTTTTCTTTTTATTTATTAAGTCTTTTGTACATAGATCATAAATACATTTATGCCGATTTCAGTGTGTTGATTATTTGTACAAATTGGAGTGCTTACATCATACTAATCTTGCAGGTTTTCCCTCCTTTATTTTCCTTCTTTCTTCCTTTATGTCTTTTATTTCTTCTTTTTGTGGTGATTTTTTGTTTTATTTTCAAATCTTTCCTATATAAATCCCTCAAAGGACAACCAAGACATCCATTTAGGGGATTTTTGGTCTGTTTTTTCATCTATTATGTTTTGTATCCTATTTTTGTGATACAGCCTTGTTCTGAGGCCTGGGCTTGAGTGTCATAGCATTGGCCTAGCTCACAAAGAACTCAAACCCCTGGGCTAGGGTGTCCCTCTAGCTGTGGCCTCCAGAGGAAGCATGATGACAGGTCCCTGCAGTGAAACCTGGATGATTTTTTCTATCTTTTGGGAAGGAAGAGTGATCCTGCCCCAAAGAAGCTCGTGATCCCAGGATACCCATCTATCCTGGCTCCAAGTCCAGCAATTGTGGGTGTTGATCACTGTGCCTGGCCCCACACTACTATTATTCCTTTTTTCTCTTTCCATCATTCTCTCTCTTTTTACTTTGTATTTTTCCTTTATCTTTCTTTTCTCCCTTTTCCCTCTTTTCTCTCCTTTTCCTTTTGTCCCTATACCAAAAAGTCAGTCCAACACTCAAGCACAGAAACAAGGAAATTATGGAGAAGGAGGAAACAAAAGGAGAAAATAAGAGAAGATACCACACATGAGAAGGAACCAACCAGGAAAAATCTGCCAACCTGAAAACCACAAGAGCTCACCCCTCGAGGGATCATCACGCAGCTACCAGAGGATATCACCTATAAAGAAATTATGGAAATGACATAAAGGGATGGCAAAATGGTAAATGGAATTAAAGGGAATGTGGAAAATCACCAAAAGGAAATCCAAAAATTGACCCCAGAAATGAATGAATCACCTGATGAGATCAGAAAGGATATATCAGAGCTTAAGGAATTGAAAGAGTCATTCAGGAAACTTAAAGATGCAGTAGAAAGTAATAATTACAGATTAGACAAAAAGAAGAAAAACAATCTTAAGAGTATAGGATAAGGGTATTGAGGTAAATCGGGCATTTAAAGAGGCAGAAAAGAAGAGAAATCTCTTTTAGAGAATTATAGGACTTCATAAAGCACATAAACATACAATCTATAGGTATACCTGAAGAGGAAGAAAATTGACCCACAGGTATGAAAGCCCTACAGTAGGGTATCATAAATAAAACTTTCCCAAGCATAACCAAAGATTCTGATATATTCTTTTTTCAGACAGATACAAAAGCGTAGTTTGTCTCCATACAAACAGAGCATGTCCCAGACACTGTAATGAACCTGGGCAAGGTCAAAATGAAAGAAAAAAATTCTGCAAACAGCCAGGCATAGTAAGTACCAATTTGCCTCCAGGGGCAAATCCATCAGAGTTATAGTGGACTTCTCAGTCAAAACTTTACAAGCCAGAATAGATTGGGTTTCTACTTTCAACTACACTCAAACAAAACAACTTGAAGCCTAGGATACTGTATCCTGAAAAACTAAGTTTTACATTTAATTGAGGAATCAAATATTTTAATGATGATCAATCATTGAGGAAATTTGCCACGACATGATTAGCTCTGCATAATACTACACATACACCACCATCACAATGTTCCAAACAGTAAAATAAAGACATCTGGAAATGAAACATAAAAGCCTACTTTCCACAATGGCCCCAGAGATAAAACTAAGGATCAAATCACCACAAAACAAGATAAATAGAAATCCATCAAATTTATCAATTCTGTCAATCAATGTGAATGCTGTGAATTTCCCACAGAAGAGGCACAGGCTGGTTGACTGGATAAGAGAACAAAAGCCATACCTAAGTATATTTTGTCTTTAGGAAACACATCTAACCTCTAAGGACAAAATAAGACTCAGTGTGAAGGGTTGGAAAACAATATTCTAGGCCGGGGTCCTCAAACTACGGCCCACGGAGGACCATAGTTTGAGGACCCCTGCTCTAGGCAAATGAAAATCAGATGAAAGGAGGGGTCACAATTTTATTTGCAAATGCAGGTGGATTTAAAGCAACAAAAGTAAAGAAAAGACAAACATGGTCACTATATATTGGTCAAGGGTACAACACAAGAGGAGGACATTTCAATTCTTAATATGTACCCAACTTAAATGCTCCCAGATTTATATGTACCCAACTTAAATGCTCCCAGATTTATGAAACAAACCCTAACCACTCTGAATATAGTGTCCTATTAAATGATAGTAGCTGACGACATCAACTTTCCGATGACAGAACTAGACAGATCCTCTAAACAGAAACTAAACCAAGTAACAAGGGACTTAAACCCAACCTTAGAACAATTATACTTAATAGATAGATACAGGACATACTACCCCTAAACTATTGAGTACGGATCATTCTCTAAAACTCACCATATCACAGGACACAAATCAAATGTCAAGAAAATTAAAACAATGGCAATTATACATTGTATCTTTTCAGACCACCAGAAAATAAATGTAGAACTCAACTCCAACAAAAACTTCATTCCCACACAGTCATGGAAGCTAAACAACCTTATTCTGAATGAGAGCTGTGTCAAGAAGGAGATAAATAAATAAATCACTAGATTCCTTAAAAGTAATGATAATGAAGCAATAAACTAGCAAAACCTTTAGGATACTGCCAAGCCGTCCTAAGTGGGAATTTAATGCCTTAGATGCCCATATCCAAAAATCAGAAGTAGTATACATAAAGAACCTAATTAACAACCTCATGGAACTGGAAAATGAAAAGCAATCAAATCTTTGAAGAAAAGAAACAAAATTAAATCAGAAATAAATGAAATTGAAGTCAAAACAATTATTCAAAAAATAAATAAGGCAAACAGTAGGTTGTTTGAAAACATAAATTCGATAAACCTTTGGCCACAGTACCTATAAATAGAAAAGTAGTATCTCTAATAACCTCAATCAGAAATGAAAACAGGAAAACAACAACAGATAGCAAAGAGAAACAAAATATCTCTTACAACTACAAAAAACTCAATGCCCACTGCCAGTGGCTATTCACTATCCTATCCTCATCGCCACTTGTCATGGGCCTGGGACTGGCCAGGTCTCCACCCCAGCTTATCTTGCTTGGGAACAAGTACCCTTAGGTGCCTGAGGGCTATTTGTTTTAGCAGAAAGGAGAGAGAAAGCAACAGCCTTCAAGGTAGAGAAACAGTCTTAGTAGTAGAGTAAATCTTAGCAGTCTTCTTAGAGGGGCCTCGGGCAGAGGCTCTCTGAGCAGGAGTCCAAGTGAGCCAGTCCAGGAAAGAATGTGCACTCCCCCGACTGACTGTTCCTGCAGCTACATATAGATGTGATCCCCTGGCTATTTGCACCACAGGTGTAGAGTCTGCCAATCACTGATGTTCTCATCTCGTGCGCTCTCACGTGAAGGAGAGCCAAATCCCTTCCCATGCCCTTACCACCAAGGTGTTATATTACCGAGATGTTATATCACAGGTGTTTCTTATATTTACAGAGTGTTCCAAGCTTAACTCTTAATTCTCCTTCCCATGAGCTATATGATTTGCTACAGCTCAGAAAATTAACAATGTGCAAGAAATACATCAATAGCTCTAATCACACAACCTCTTAGATGTAACCAGAAATAGATCTCTTGAACAGACTAATATCCAGCACTGAAATTGAAGCAACAATAAAAAAGCACCCCCCCAAAAAAAAAAAGAAAAAGAAAATAGGAGCAAATGGATTCACATCAGAATTCTATCAAAACTTCAAAGAAGAGTTTTTTACCTACACTGCACAACCTATTCCAAAACATTAAAAAGAAGAGATCACTCCCCAATATGTTCTACAAAGCAAACATCACTCTGATACCAAAACCAGGAAAGGATACAACTTAAAAATGAAACCTACAGACCAATTTCACTAATGAATATAGAAGCAAAATTACTCAATAAAATACAATCAAATATAGCTACACATTTAAAAAAATTATACATCATTATCAAGTAGGTTTTATCCAAGGGATATAAGGTTTAAATATAATCCACCACTTAACAATAAGCAAAAACCAAGACCATATGATCTTCTCAATAGACGCAGAATAAAGATTCAATAAAATTCAGCATTCTTTCCTAAGGAGAACACTTAAGAGAACACTTAAAGAAAGAAAACACTTAAGAAAAGTCCAGGTGCAGTGGCTCATGCCTGTAAACCCAGCACTGTGGGAGGCCAAGGTACATGGACTAATGGAGGTCAGGAGTTTGAGAACAGCCTGAGACAGAGTAAGACCCTAGGAGTTGTAGCAGGCACCAGTAGTCTTAGCTACTCGGGAGGCTGACACAAGAGAATCATTTGAGCCCAGGAGTTTGAGGTTACTATGAGCTGGGATGCCACAGTACCCTAACAAGGGTTATAGAGTAAGACTCTGTCTCAAACAAACAAAAAAAAAAAACATAAATGGGACATTTATTAAATTGATAGAACCCATCTACAACAAATTTATCACTTTAGATGTCTACATTCAAAAAACAGAAAGAGAGTGCATCAACAAACCCATAAGCCATCTTATGCAATTGGAAAAAGAAGAACAATCTAACACTAAACCCCGTAGAAGAAAACAAATATCTAAAATTAAATCAGAGATCAATAAAACTGAAAACAAAAGAATCATTCAGATAATTAATGAAACAAGGAGTTGGTTTTTTGAAAAAATAAATAAAATAGATAAACCTTTGGC
>CAUYPK010072943.1:0-17498 GCA_963574355.1 Loris lydekkerianus | reverse complement strand
TAGGTACTAATTCCTCTTTAAAGGTTTGGTAGAATTCTGCCGTGAAACCATCTGGTCCCGGGCTTTTCTTTCTAGGGAGGTTTTTGTATAGTTGATGCTATTTCCAAACTTGATATGGGCCTATTCAGGCTTTCCACTTGATTATACTTTGATGCAACAATTTTCTATCTATGGACATAAAGTTTAGAAAAATTCACTTACAGGAAATGTGCATGTGGAATAATGAATATAGTAGTGATGTTGGAAAACAAAACATTTGAAACAACCAAATTTATGAAGAATAAAACTGATAAATGAATTATGGTATATTCATATCTCAATTTACATGTGGAAAAACCATACAACAATGAAATGGAAAGACCTACAGTTGTTCATTTCAATGTGGAGGAATCTTACCAAGTTGAATGAACAAAGCAATTGCAGAAGAATAGATAAAAGACTGATTCTATTTATACAATTTACATGCATCCAAAATTTAAAAGTATATTGTGTTGAGACATATAGTCATGTGATGAAATTATAACAAAAAACAAAGGAATATTGAACAAAATTTAGGATACTGGCTACCCCTGGGAGGAAGAAAGGGAGGTAAGTGAATACAATTAAAAAGGGGTATTCTGAGGATTTCAAAGATACTCAGAATATGGTATTTTCTGTGGGAAAGCACACTGTGCTCTTTTTAGAATTATTTTTTCACAAATTTGAAGATGTTTCACATATTTTATACTATAAGAAAAATAAGGCATTATAAAATGTAATATCCAACTTGTCTGTAGTTCATTTTTAAATTCTTACTGTTGATGTATGCTGTTTCCTATCAAGTCCATATTAAAAGAATGCTAGAAAATTAAGATATTATATGAGTGGATTCTGTAGTGAACTTGATTCGCCCTTCTGCTAATACATTCATCTGTTTGTCTTGTTCGGTAAGGTATGCCTGTAATTACCATGCATGAACTGTTGCTTCCAAGTCGAAAAGGAAGATGACACTGGTTACACTGTGCTCTACACAAGCAGCTACTTACATGCCTTTTCCTTTTTCATTATGATGTAAAATAGAAATTTTATTTGAAATTAATTCCATTTTAGATTAAGGATAAGGTGATATTTTCACAAAGTCACTGAACCAGAACACTTGTAATAATCGAGCCACAGAGATGCTAAATAAAGGATATATTTATTATATTTACTCATGTTTTCTCTCTGTGTGTCAAAGCAATTCCAAATAAATGCATTAATAATTACCACTCCTCATTAATAAGCACTTAATGTCTCCATGTGAGCTGAATTCAGGTTTTAAATAGATGTCATATAAGTCAACAATCCCCTAAAAGCTGTTCCTGAAAAGTTAGCTTTGGTGTTTCAGAGATACTTTGGAATTTTAAATCACAACAATACCTAACCAAGGCATATTTCTGAATCCCTCCATTAGTATATTTGAGATTAAAACAAATGAATCATGCTCTCTTTGCAATTCATATTATTATAAAGGTTAATTTTTTAGTAGAAAATAGCTAGTAATTATTGTTGCTGCTAATATTTCTGCAAAATTGTAATTTTCAATAATTGAAGATGGGCCTTACTATTTACAAAATCTTGACTGATTTAATCAAATGATATTTTCAATACTGGTATTTCTAACATTAATATTTTTATTGAGTAAAATCAAATGCCTGCCTTTTGAAAAACTCTAAACTTTTCAAATAAAAAAAGACCAGCATCAAATCTAAGTCATACATTTGGAACCAATTTGCCAGGAAACAAAGAGGAAGAGAAAAGAGAGTGCTAATGGAAGCAAATCAGAGAAAGAAGGTTTTCATGTTCTTCAAGGAGCCTGTCATCTGCTTATCAGGGAGCTGCTGAAATTCACTTTCCTCTTTAACAATGCTTTCTTTTAATGTTCAAAATGTTACCTTCCATTCCATCTGTACTTTACCATTTCATTCAGTCTGTGTAAGGACATGAACACCATGTATATTTTGAAGCTTGTCAATGTACCGTGTTGACATTCAAATTCAATCACTGGGGACAGAAATCAACATGTACCTACACAGTGATGGGGGATAGCAGGGTGAGGTCAGTGAATATTGTTGTGAAAGAGAACGTTCTGAAGTTATGTAAATGTTCTTTAGTTTGATCCGAGTGATACTTGTTTTAATTTTTCATAGTTTATGTCAATATGTCACATTATATATTCTTTTGTTTCCTGTTTATGGGCTCTTTCCCCATAGCAGTTAATAGCAGGTTTACTAATAAAAATAGATCCAAGCATGTAACATCTCAAAAGATAAAATTTTATTTCTTGTTGACCTAACAGTCCAGGATATCTGTTTAAATTTCACTGCTGACTCATTTCTATTCAATGGCATCTTCCTCTATGTTACATATTTAGACTCCCTTAGAACCTCATTGTCTTCTGTATCCAGCTACCCAAAGCAGAAAGACCATGGGGGAACCAACACATATGGCAGTGTTAAGACGCAGACTTCAAATTATTAACTCTTACTTTTATTTACTCTCTTTTGGCTAGGACTCAGTCACATGTTCATGTAAATGTAAGAGAGGTTGGGAAATATAGTGTAGCTGTATTCCAGAAAGAAGGGAAAATAGATAATGATGATCAGTTAGCAGTTCACCACATTCTCTCACCTGAAATACATACTTTGTTACAGTCAGAACCTTTCTTGTGTATTTGCTCATGGCAATGTACCCAACGTCTAAAGCTGCTACACAGCATGCATTTAAAAATATTTTTTTGATGAATAAATTATTTTGGTACAACGTAGCATAGTGAGCTTGGGTGCATCAAGGAAGAAAGTTCCATGTTTACTCAGCTCCTCTCATTGTGGTTACAGACATTCCTAAGGTAACGTATCATCCACCAATAAAAATCAGTGTGAGCTCTGTGCCGCTACTCTTCTCTATACTCTTCCAAACCCCAGGAACAAAAAAAAACACATACATTTCTTAGGCCACACAGGTAAAATACATAAAAATATATTTTCTTTGTCTGTGGCTTAAAGTGATCTACAATCTGAGTTTTCATTCCACTCAAGAATAGAAAATACAGTATCAGTCAATTCTGGCTAAGTTGATTAGTATCCTATTGAAAATCAGTTCATTCAAAAAAATTTTTTCTCCTCTTTCTTCCTAGCAACATCTGCATTCCAGGAAGTTTATGTAACATCATGAAGTTTGCTCCAGCGGTGGAATCTTTTCATGCTGCATCCTCCAAGATACGTGGTCTAGTCATTACCTCACATTGACATGTGTTAAAACATCCTCATTCCCTTATGTGCTGTACGACTCTCCTCTGTACTATTCCTGCATTACAACTCCTTCACTCGCATCAGCTTGTCCTTCCTTTCTTTCAGTTACTTTCAGGAATGGAAAAAGTTGGCTTACTCACCCTTTCAATTTGGATCTGAAGAAAAATTCAGTGGGGCTACTCTAGAAACTGTCTTATCATACCACTGGTTTTTATCTGCTGCGCTCATGCTGCCATTCAGGGTTCCAAAAAAGCAAAAACACACGTCTCCTCTACTCTCCAATTCTTAGATCCAGATCAGGGGTGTCCAACCTTTTTATTTTTCTGTCACACATTGCAAGAAGCACTGTCTTAGGTCACACATTATATACACAAACACTAAGGAAAGCTGATGAGCAAAAAAAAAAAAAAAAAAAAATCTGTGCATAAATTTCATGATATCTGCCACAGGCACCGTAGCACCACAGGTAAGCAACAAAGGCCTCATATAACAATCCTAATTAAGCAACAGCCTATTCAGAAAGTATTTTAAAATCGTTGAGCAGGTCCTAAATTTGTGATCATTAATACAGAGTATGTACATATCTAAGGAATAAAACATCTTCGGAAGATAACACACTGGAAGCCACACACCATGGTAAAAGTGAAGCTATACATGTGTACAAATAGTGAGAGCATACGTATATATATATATATTTCTGAGACAGAGTCTCAAGCTGTGGCCCTGTGTAGAGTGTCATAGCTCAGAGAAACCTCTAACTCAGCCTCAAGCAATCAAAAAATAGAATTTTATTTAGGCTGGTATGGAACTCGTGAGCTCAAGGAATCCACCTGCCTCAGCCTCCCAGAGGGCTAGGATTACAGGCGTGAGCCACTGCACCTGGCCCGTAGGTATGTTTATTTCACATGACATTGCCACATGATATAGTCTACAAAGTTCATGTTCAAAAACCATGCAATCAAGTTCCACCAAAAAAAAAAAAAAAATTACAAAAAAAACCTTATAATGTTTTAAGTAAGTTTATGATTTTGTGTTGGGCCACCATTCTTGGGCTGTGGGTTGGATACCCCTGATCTACATATTATACAACCATGTGAGTATGTAGCTTGCCTTTCAACATTATACAGGGTGTCCCTAAAGTCACCATACATAGAGAAAATGGGAAATTGTAGCTAAATGCACCTTTATTTTTAAAATATTCATTACAAATTTTTACAAGGAGGTGGCCAACACATACAGAATATTTTCTGACCTGACCTGCAACTCCACAATGAAATGAGCTAACCACTAGTTTTTTTGTTTGTTTGTTTGTTTGTATGGTTTTTTTGTGGGGTTTTTTTTGCGGTTTTTGGCCGGGCCTGGGTTTGAACCCACCAGCTTTAGCATATGGGGCCGGTGCCCTACTCCATTGAGCCACAGGCGTTGCCCAGTGTTGATCTTTTTTTTTTTTTTTTTTTTTTTTTTTTTTGCACAACACAAACATTCATACTGAATAGAGTGCTGAGCCAGCATAGCTCACAGCTACCTCAAACTCCTGAGCTCAAGCAGTCCTCATGCTTCAGCCTCTCATGTAGCAGTGACTACAAACATGTGCCATGGATATGGGATGGGGTCACACTCTTGCTATTGCTGGTCTCGAACTTCTGAGCTCAAGCAATCCACCTGCTTCAGCCTCCCAGAGTGCTAGTATTCAGATGTGAGCCACTGTGCCCAGCCCATTGTCTTCCTCGTTCAAAGAATTCTAGGAAAAAATCAAAAGAGCAAGGAATCACCTTGTCCAATATACTAGTGAGCCTATCAAACAGTCTTTATTTTACAGCATTTTTTATTTATTTCTAACATGTTCTTTTGATTTTTTTCTTAGAATTATTTTCTCTCTGCTTACATTATGTATCTGTTGTTGCTATTTTTCCCCATTAGATCCCTTAACTTATAAATCATAATTGTCTTAAATTCTCCAAAGCTCGACAGCTGTGTCATATCTGAAACTTGTTCTAGTGGATTGCCACTTCAGGCCATGGAGTTCCTGTGCCCCTTCCAGAGGCTGTCAAAGTGATGGCCACTTGTTATGTTGATTCACTCAGCAGGGTTTTAAGGCTGTTTAGAAACTAAAATTGGCAGGCTGAAATCAGATCCAGAGGCACCAGGATACAGAGCTCCACACTTCCCTTCACCTCTGACTGTTCAAATGAGCTGTTGCCTGTAACTGTTGTGCTACAGTTTGCCCCTACAGCAGAAGGTGGGACACTCTCAGTTCACCAGGCCACACAACAGAGATCCCTCAAAGTTCCAGCAAGACACATTCTGGAGGTAGGACCTGTTTCCCTTTCCTCCCATGGCTGGCAATGGATCTCTCTGGTTGCTAGTGACAGAGAAAAGTTACCTCTGTACTCCTTGCTTCGGTGGTCACTATGGGGGCCTGGGTAGGGTCCAAAGCTCCTTTTCCTGTCTGGTGCCTGGGCCTGTGGCACCAACTCCAGGCTGACTGAACTAGGCTAGCACTCAGTCTCTCCCACATGGAGGGAAGCAGGAAGCTTGCCTTTTCAGGGTACAATCTCTCAGAGAACCAAAGAAAGACAGAGGATGGGCTGTGGCCACGAGGGAGCTGGAGCCAAAATTGCTCACTGTTCTGCCAGGCAGGATGGGGACCTAGAGGAAGATTCATAGGTGCAAGAAAACTTAGTCTTTTTTCCCTTCTGGCACTCTCCCATGAGGTGAGAGATCCCATGTTTCACTGCTCGAGGAGAACCTCTTGATCAGGGAGGGTCCCCATTTTACCCTTCTATTCAGCTCTGGGCTCCTCTAGTCTTATCAGCTCCATAAATGTATTCATTTCTCTCCCTTCCTCTTTCTTGTTTTCATCATTGCTGTTTGTCTCAGAGGGCTTGCTGAACACCGTATAATTTCTTCTCCTTGTGATCTATCCCCCAATTTCAACTGCTCCTTGTTCGCTTCAGTCCAATTTTTCTCCTTCAGGACAGGAGCTTCTGATGACAGCTGCCTCTGGTCAGCCATCTTGCCACTCCAACTAGATATATATTCTTTCAATTTTGTTATTCCCATTCTCAAGTTTAGGTGAGACAGAATTCCCTTTGCTCTGGGACAAGGTTCTTAGTAAAGTCTGGTAAAGGCCCAGAGAGTAGGCCTTTATTATAAAGAATGCTCTGTAGTAATGTACAAAGATTGTTCTTTCCTTACTCTTGCTGGAGTCTTGGGGAGATCTTCCTTGAATCTTTACTGAGGGAATCTGGTGGAGTTACATACAACTCAGACCTAAAGCTATTCTGAGGAATGTATCTTGTCTGTAAGTTGGGAAGCACCTGCATTTAGTCTTGAAATTAAAAAATTATATCCTACTGATTTTTCTCAGTCCTTGTGTCAAATGCTTGCATACAGATATGGACAGAGAATGGCACTTCTTTCATTTCAACAATGGCAAATTGTCTAAACCAGTTATAAAGCATTTAGTTTATAAGATGTGTAATTGATAGCATCAAAGGAATCACTCTACAATATGCCTCTATGACATAAACATTCTGTTGAGTTACAGGTGTTTATAAAACAACTAGAGGAAAATCTCTATCATCTGCTTCTCTGTCTCAAAGCAGGATATATGTATGAACTCTACTGGAGATAACTCTTATCAGTCCAAAGATGAAATCAAAGGAATCTGTAAACAAACTTTACTTCATTAGTTTTTTTCCCATATATTGTGTTTGCCTTCCCACAATTTCTTACTTTTGGAAACCTGAAGCTACATTCCTTCATCTTGTGATTTCTCTACAAAAGTATTGTTCTTTGTGAAGATGCTACATAAGCCAAAATTCTTAGCCACTGCTTAAGTTAACTTGCCCTGAGATTTCTTTCATGTGCTGTGCACAATATATGTTAATACACTTATGTGTTTTTCTGTTGTTAATCTCTCTTTGATTACAGGGTATGCCCTGAGGAAGCTTAGGAAATTTCATCCCCAAAATATGACTCCTTGGTATAAAGAATACAATAGAATCTCCATAGTTGACAATCTTTCTACATTGACCACCATCTTGAGTTGACTTAATTTTCGAGGACCAGACATGCACCACATGTATGTATCAGTACAGTAGGCCTAGTTGCTTATGTTGTCCATCTCTGTATGTCAACCAGCTTGTTACAGTCTCTTGGGTGGTCAACTTACAGAGGTTCTATTCTATTTTAAACTAAATTTTGGATGGAAAAGCATTATAAAGGGCTTTCTTTCTGCATAAAACAGATCCATCAAATGAACAATTGACTTCACTTTCCCATTAGCTTACCATATTGCAAGTAAGAAAATAAAAAATGCAACCAGTCCTGGCCAAAATCATTTTAAATATAATTCCCATCTCTCAGGTTAATTTATAAGTCAATCTGCTTCTCCCCATCCGTTCATTTTCCCTAAGAATCCATTCATCCTCCCTAGCAAACATTTATTGCCCCCAAACAGAATACCTATAACTCCTCATCTCTCCCTCCCCTCTAAAAAGAAATGCATAAAAGTATGTGGACCCCATTGGGATACAGATTCTATGATTCTGTCTGTTTACACAGTAAGTAAACATTGTCCTTTTATTAATCTGCCTTCATTGTGAATTGATCTTTCAGTGAACTTCAGGGAAAAGGGGAAGTTTCCCCTTTACCCTCATAGTCCTAACTACAAAATTGTGAAGTTTTCTTTAGCTATTGTCCTTGTATGTCTGAAGAAGTATTTTAGCTTGATCATGTCCCATTTATTGATATTTGCTATTCTTGCAATTGCCAAAGAGGGTCTTCTTCATAAAATCTTTTCCCGGGCTGATATTGTCAAGAGTTCTAAAACCACACTTTCCTATAGAACTTTTATCATTTCATGTCTTAAGTTTAAATTTTTTATTCAGCAGGAGTCAATTATTGTAAGTAGGGTGCAATTTTTGAGAGGTGAGGGTCCATTTTCAGTCTTCAACATGTAGCTAATCAGTTCTCTCAGGATCATTTATTAAACAGGAATTATTTTCTCTAGTGTAAACTTTTCTTTGGTTTACCAAAGATCATATGGCAATATGAAGCTGGTTTCATCTCTAGGTTTTCTATTCTGTTCCATAGGTCTATATCTCTATTTTTGTACCAGTGCCATGCTTTTTTGATCATTGAAGACTCATAGTATAACTTAGAGTTTTCTGAATTAGAGAAAATATTTGCATGCCATGAATCTGACAAAGGTTGATAAGTAGACTCTACAGATAACTCAAATTAATCAACAAGAAAAGAGCAAACTATACTATTTATAAGTGGACAAGAGATTTGAACAGAAACTTTTCTGAAGAAGATAGGTGAATGGTCAACAAACACATGACAAAATGTTCACCTTCCCTAATCATGAGAGAAATACAAACCACCCTGAGATATCACTTAACCCCAATGAGAATAGCCCACATCACAAAGTCTCAAAGCTGCAGATGCTGGTGTGGATGAGGAGAGAAGGGAACACTTTCATACTTTTGGTGGTATTACAAACTAATACAGCTTCTAATGGAAAGAAGTATGAAGAATCCTCAAGGGTGGTGCCTGTGGCTCAGTGGGTAGTGCCCCGGCCCCATATACCAAGGGTGGTGGGTTCAAACCCGGCCCCAGCCAAACTGCAACAAAAAAATAGCCCCGCGTTTTGGTGGGCAGCTGTAGTCCCAGCTACTCTGGAGGCTGAGCCAAGAGAATTGCCTAAGCCCAGGAGTTGGAGGTTGTGAACTGTGTGACTCCACAACATTCTACTAAGGGCAATGAAGTGAGACTCTGTCTTTACAAAAAAAAAAAAAAAAAAAGAATCCTCAAAGAGCTAAAAGTAAACATTCCATGATCCCATAATCCCATTACTAGGTATCTACCCAGAAGTAAAAACATTTTATCATAAGGACATTTGTGCTAGTAGAATGTTTACGGCAGCTCAATTCACAACTGCCAGTATGTGAAATCAACCCAAGTGCCCATGAACTCATAAATGGATTAATAAACTGTTATATCTGTATACCATAGAATACTATTCAGCCATAAAAAAATGGAAACTTTACATCTTGTGCATTTGCCTGGGTGGAGTTGAAACACATTATTCTTAGTAAAGTATCACAAGAATGGACAAGCAAGTATTCAATGTACTCAATTATAATATGAAACCAACAGATAATCAACCATAGGCCCATAGGAGAGAAAAACACAATAAATTCATGTGAGGGAGAGTGGGGAGGAGAAAAAGGGGAAAGGGACAGGGGAGGGAAAATGGTAAGCTCTCACCTAATGGGCACAATGCATGAGTATACAGCACGTCCCCTGGGTGAAGGGCTTAACCACAACTTGAGCTATATACCAAAGAAATGCACATAATATAATTATTTGTACCCTCATATAACCTGAAATTATAAAGAACAATAAAAAACTATGAAGGTTGATGAGAAATTATATTTCCTTCTAACAACACAGATGTTCCAGAAGACAAAACATATTTAAGAATGAACTCAAACCATAAGAAGAACATTTGCTGCCTCAAATACAAAATTAAAAGAGTATTTCAAAAACATGCCTAAAATATCACTACTACTTTCTTGCAAACTTGCTATCATTAATTTTAGGAATGTTATCTTGTGGAATCCCTATCTATGAAATATATGCCATTTGGCTGTGAAATGGATATCCCTGGGCCACTCCTTTTTTGAGTCTTCCCTAAGGACTGAGCTTAAGTTGGTAAGGCCATGCTGTTACCACAATACTGAAATACATCTCCATGGGTTAGCAAATAACGGCTTCCTCAAGCTCCTTGAGTGTTTGCTACCACCCACCACAAATTTACCCTGTTTGCCTGGTCTCACCAGTTGGACTTCCAGATCTTATGATTCAGAAACTGCTCAGATGCAATCCAGCAGAGTCCTCCACAACTTTGTTTCTGTAGGCACCTCAGCGTCACCCTTTATCTTCTGGATCTGCTATTGTAACTCTTGATGCCCACTCAAACTGACTATCAGGAAAGACTACGGTATTAATTCTTGACCCTTCAGGTTAAATATTTTTAATATATAATTTCTCACTCTCAGAAGTAAAATTAGGGGCGGCACCTGTGGCTCAAAGGAGTAGGGCACCATCCCCATATACCAGAGGTGGTGGGTTCAAACCTGGCCCTGGCCAAAAACTGAACAACAAAAAGGTAAAATTAGATAGGGGATGTGTTTGGAGGCAGTCATGTACCCCCCAAACACTCACCTCTAAGACTACCTCTAAATAACGAGTCTCCAAAATCAATGTATGTATGGAATCACCCGTGTATCTGGGTAAATATGCAGATTCTGATTTAGAAGGTCTATAATGGGGCTGAGATTTTGCATTTCTAACAAGCTCCCAAGTTCTTTTTCTGGACCAAAGACAACATTCTGAATAACCATGCTTAAAACCATTGCCAACTTTGCATATATTAGATCACCAAAGATAATCTAGCAATTCCAGCCCACTCCAGGGAAGGAACAAGGTGTATGTACATGGTTGTGTGGAAGGAGGTGATGGGGTGGATTTAGAATATTTTATTTCAACAATGTGCTCCTTTTTGTCAATTCTGCATCTTCATCTTCAACTTTCTACATTAAGACAGGCCCATATTTTTAAATATCTATTGAACATTTCTACCCAGATTTCTCCAAAGGAGCTTAAATTTAGTATGTCCAGAATCAAAAATTTTCTTCTTTGTGTGTTTCCAAATAGAAGTTGAGATTTCACCAAGCGTCTAGTAAGTCTGCATAGAAATCTAATTACTCTAAATTCCATCCCCACCCCACTCTTTCAAAAAGGATCTCTAATCAGTCACTTCTGGAATGTCTGTTGAGTTCACTTCTTTCCATTCACATTTATAACACTTTGTTCAAACTTTCAAGGTTTGACAACAGGAATAATGTAAGAACCTTGTATCTGCTTGCACCCTCTTTCTCCTATAATTAATAACCAATAGCTCAAATTGTCATTCCAAAAATGCTAATATTTTACTTTAGGAAAAAGGAAGTTGAGCCCCAAAACAGTAAGTTGAATACAGAAAGTACTAATGAATAAAGAAAATAGTAAACATGTACCGGTATGTATGTTAATACAAGCTAACATTGACTCTAAAAACCACTCTTAATAATAGCTACTTTGGTGAATGTTTAACAATGGGAACTAAAACAGGAGGAAAAATAAAATATAATCTAATACAATCTAGAAGGAGTATGATCTGGAATAAAATTTCTGAAGATTTTTCTGTGATTTATAAGGAGCCTAAATAAGTATAGAGATACTTAAAATGTGATTTGCAAAATGTGGATAATTATTTAAGCATGACAGGTTATTAAACCAATGTATCTGATTTTTGCAAGCTTGAACATTTCCAAAATAAAATCGAAAAGTAAAAATAAAAAAAAATAAAAAAATACTCCAGATAGATACAATCCAAAAAGAAAGTTGGTACGACAAAAATAATATTAAAATAAACTTTTGTTTTTTTTCAGTTTTTGGCTGGGGCTGGGTTTGAACACATCACATTCCATATTTGGGGGCTGGCACCCCACTCCTTTGAGCCACAAGTGCCACCCTAAAATAAACTTTTTAGATTAAAGGCATTTTACAAGGCAAAGAGCATAATAACCACAGGGAACATTTTACTAGGAAGTTGTAAAACATTGGTCCTGTATTCATAAAACAATATAACCTAAAAATTTGTGAATAAAATGGATTATGCGTACAGGCCATTCCCATGTTACAAACATCTGACTGACCAACAACTTGCACTTACAAACGAAGTCTATTACAAGTAATAAGTAAATGTACCTCTTTCAATTTATATACCAATTTAACATAAGAACAAACCTATAGAACATATCTCATAAGTAACCTGGGGATTGCCTGTATATCCAGCCCAGTGCACTAATCATAATGGAAATTTTTAACATCTTTGCCAGACACAGAATGATTGAGCACACCAATAATTTGTAATAGTATAAAATATTGGAAAATTCCATTAACCAGTTTAATCTAGTGAATATATTTAAAAATCTACCTTCAACAATTAAAAAACATCTACTATTTTCAGGCACACATAGACTATTTCTAAAATCTGACCACACAACAGTCTCTAAACAATTTCTAACAGATATCAAAAATAAATGCCATGCTGACCACATTCTATGATCACAATGTAATAAAATCAGAAAAATGAATAAAATCACATACGTTTGGAAATTTAAAAAAAGCCACTTTTCAAATAGTTAGTGGATCACAGACAATCAGAAAGGAAGTAAATACAGAATCAGGAGTAAATCATAAAAAGCTATACATAACCTGTGAAATGCAGGTAAAGTAATACTTAGCTAATAAACTTTATTAAATCTACATTGTTTCTACTTATATTGATGCATGAAAAAAAATTTATTCTTTCTGTGAATATTCCTTTTATTGGTTTCATCATTCCCATGTGAAATTGACCAATACCTGTAATCACACCGTCTCCCTAGACTTAACCAGAAAGGAGTAGATCTCTCAAACAGACCAATTTCAAGCACTGAAACTGAAGAAACAATAAAAAACATTTGCCCTGGAACAAATTAATGCCTTGGAACAGACAGCTTCACACCAGAATTCTATCAAACCTTCACAGAAGTGCTTGTATTTATACTGTATAAACTATTCCAAAACATTGAGAAGGAGGAAACATTCTCCAACACGTTCTATGAAGCAAATATCACTCTGATATCAAAACCAGAGAAGGACCCAACTAAGAGAACTACAGACCAGTTTCACTAATGAATATCAATGAAAACATATGCTATAAAATCTTAGCAAAGAGATTACAGGTACACATTAAAATAATTATACATCATGATCAAACAGGCTTTATCCCAGGGAAGCAAGTTTGGTTTAAAATACGCAAATCCATAATCGTAATTCACCATATCAATAGAAGAAAAACAAAGACAATATAATCCTTTCAATAAATGTAGGAAAATCATTTGACAAAATTCAGCATCCATTGTTTATTGCAACTCAATTTACAATCTCCAAGATATAGAGACAACTTAAATGCTTCCCAACCAAGGAATGGATTAATGAACTTTGGTGTATGTATGCCATGGAATACTATTCAGACATAAAAATAGATGGAGACTTTACTTCTTTTGTATTAATCAGGATGAAGTTCAAAGATATTCTTCTTAGTAAAATATCAGAAGAATGGAAAATTAAATTCCCAATGTACTCAATATTCATATGAAGCCAGTAGACAATCTAATACACACCTATACAAGAGAAAAACTCAATCAATTCAAGATAGGGAAGGAGAAAGAAGGGCGGGGTGGGAGAGGGGAGGAAGGAGGGAGATTGGTGTGCTACCACTTAATGGGCACAATGTAAGGGTATATGGCACACTTCCTGGGGGTGGGACATACCTAAGAATGCAAACATTGTAACCTAATTGTTTGTACCATTACATTAATGTGATATTAAAAAAAAAATGGACAAGGGATCTGAACACTTTTTGAAAGAAGACACACGCATGTGGTTAACAGGTTTATGAAAAAATGTCTAACGTCGTTAGTCACAAATCAAAACTACAGTGTGATGTCATTTCACTCCAGTTAAAATAGCCTTTATCAAAAAGATATGCAACAACAAATGCTGGCAATGATGTGGAGAAAGAAGAACACTTGTTCACTGTTGGTGGAAATTTAAATTAGTGAGACTACTCTGGAGAACATTATGGAGGTTCCTCCTAAGACTGAAAATAGAAATTCTGTATGATCCAGCAATCCCACTGCTAGATTATATTTAAAAGATGGGAATTCAGTATATTGAAAAGATTATTTATATTCTCATGTTTATTGCACTGCTATTCATAATAACCAAAATTTGGAATCAACATAAGCGCCCTTCAATGAATAAATAGATGTAGAGATTGTGGTACATATATACAATGGAATATTATATACTCATTAAAAAGAATGAAATACTTTCTTTTGCAACAACATGGATGAAACTGGAGAAGATTATGTTCAGTGAAATAAACCAAGCAGGGAAACACATATCTTGCATGTTCTCACTCATATATGGAATCTAAATCTTAAAAACTGATCTCATGAAGGTAGAGAGTAGAATGAAAGTTACTACAAGCTGTGAAGGGTAGCATGGACAGAGTAAAAAATGGTCATTGTTAATGGGTACAAAAATATATTTGGATAGTTAGACAGAATGAATAATATTTGATAGCACAACAAAGTCACTATAATCAGCAAATAAGTTACAGTATACTTTAATAAAACTTAAAAAGGAATTTGAGTGTTCCTAACACCAAGAAATAATACATGTCTGAGGTGATGGATACACCAATTACCTGATTTGATTAATTGACATGGCACACCTGTATCAGAACATCACATGTACAGTATGAATATAAACAATTATTATGAGCCCATAATAATAAATAAAAATAAATGAAAAAATAAAAGAAATTCTATACACATTACAAAATAACTTCCATTCCCCTCTCCCCTGAGCCCCTAGCAATTCCATTTTCTGCCTCTATAAATTTGACTACTGTGGATGGCTTATATAAATGGAATTACATATTTGTCCTTTTGTGTCTGGCTTATTTCATTTAGTATAATGTCTTCAAGGTCCATCTCTATTCAATCATGTGTCAAGATTTCATTCCTCATTCTTTTTTAAGACTAAATGATATTCTGTTAATCATACATACATTGTGTATACTGCAGTTTATTTATCCAGTTGTCTGACAAAGGACATTTGGGTTGATTCCACTTTTTAGCTATTGTGAATAATGATGCTATGAACATTGCTGTACAAATATTTGTTCATGTCCTTGCTTTCAATTCTTTGGGGTGTATATGGGAAAAATGAGATCGTTCAGATCATATGGAAATTCTGTGTGTAATATTTTGAGAAATTGTTGTGACATTTTCCACAGTAGCTGTATGATTTTACATTCCTACCAACATTGCACAAGGGTTTCAATCTCTCTACTTTCTGGGAAACATTTGTAATTTTATGGATGTTGTTTGTGTTTGTGTTTGTGTTTGTGTTTAATAAAGGCTATTCTAGAGCTGTACCTGTGGCTCAGTGGGTAGGGCGCAAACCCCATATACCGAGGGTGGCAGGTTCGAACCCAGCTCTGGCCAAACTGTAACAAAAAATAGCCGGGCGTTGTGGCAGGTGCCTGTAGTCCAAGCTACTTGGGAGGCTGAGGCAAGAGACTTGGTTAAGCCCAAGGAGGTTGCTGTGAGCTGTTATGCCACAGCACTCTACCAAGGGCAATAAAGTGAGACTCTATCTCTAATAAATAAATAAATGGCTATTCTAATTGGTGTGAGGTGGTATCTCATTGTGTTTTTGATTTTCATTTCCCTAATGATAAGTGGTGCCCAGCATCTTTTTATGTGTTTACTGACTATTGTAGAAAAATAATAGAGAAATTTCTATTCAGGTTCTTGCCCCATTTACAAAATTGCATTTTTTCTTGGCGTTGAGTTGTAGGAGCTCTTGGTATATTCTGGACATTTATCTTTTATTAAATATATAATTTGCAAATTTTTTTTCTCATTCTCTGGGTTGTCTTTTCATTGTGTTGGTAGTTTCCTTTGATAACAAAAGTTTAAATTTTGATGAAATCTAATTTATCTACTTTTCTGTGGTTGCTGGTGCTGTTTGGCATTATATCCAAGAAATAACTGCCACATATAATGTCATAAATATTTTTGCTTATGTTTTGGTTTAAGAGTTTTATACTTTCAGCTCTTACATTTAGATCTTCACTTTAATTGAATTAAATTTGTGTGTGGTAGAAGGTAAAAGTCTAACTTTTCATATATAGGTATAGTTTTTCTTTCCTTGAGCAAAACAATGAAAACACAAGCTACCTAAAACTGTGGGATACAGCAAAAGTAGTCTTGTGGTCATTACTTACTTAAAAATGCTTATCCTAGTCACCTTGAATATGTATGATCACAAAACTTTATAAATCTAGGTTCAATGAAAAGCTTCATTCACAGTTTCACTGATTGTTTTGGGTGTTTTCCTCCTCGCCATTATTTTTTATAATCATAGCTATAACTCCATTTATGGGAACATTCTGCCCTCTTTAATCATTGCCTTATATTCATACGTTTTTCTGGCTTAATCCTTTGATCTCTTTCTTTCTGAAGTTCAGGGAAATGTAGGAGTATCCAAATATTTCAATTGCATGTGACCCCACAATTATCTCAAAATGAAGTTTACTAAAAAAAGTAAGTCAGAAAAAACTTAGGGAGCAGCTACCTCCTTGCAGCTAATCAGAAAAAGAAACCAATCATCTCCCTGAACCAACCTGTTTCTTAGAAGCATGAGGTCACTATCCTGGCTAAAACACTCACCACTTCTCCCCATCCAACTTTGTATCTTGGAACTACATCCCTGCATGTTTATGCCCCTGAACAAAAATTATGTTTACACTTAGTATTAATTTGCTAGGGCTACTGCAACAAAGCACCACAAACTGAGTGGCTTAAAACAACAGAAATGTATCCTGTCACTGTTCTGGAGACTAAAAGTCTGAAATCAAGGTGTCAATAGGGCCATGCTACTTCTGAGATTCTGGGTAGAATCCTTCCTGGAGTCTTCCTGACTTCTGCTGGTGGGTGGCAATCTTTAGTGTCCCTTGGTTTTCAGTTGTACCCACTTTAATTTCTGTTTCTGTCATGACATGATGTTCCTCCTATGTCTCTGTATCTGTTCTCCTATTGTTAGAAAGATATAAGTCATCCTAGATTAAGGCCCACCTTATCTGAAAAGACACTATGTCCAAATAAGTACATATTTATAGGTATAGACAAGGTGTTAAAACTTTCAGTATAAGGGGCTTGGTGCACTGGCTCATGCCAGTAATCCTAACACTATGTGGGGCTGAGGTGGGTGGATTTCCTGAGGTCACGGATTTGAGAGCAGCTTGAGCCAGAGTGAGACCCCCTGTCTCTAAAAAAAATAGCCGGGTGTTGTGAGAGGCACCTGTAGTCTCAGCTACTTGGGAGGCTGAGGCAAGAGAATCACTTGATTTGCATTTCTCTGATGATTAAGGATGATGAGCTTTTTTTCATGTGTTTGTAGATTTTGCGTTTGTCTTCTTTAGAGAAGTTTCTCTTTAAGTCCCTTGCCCACCCTGAAATGGGGTCACGTGTTCTTTTCTTGCTA